>JAQLOM010000034.1:14996684-15007819 GCA_030068315.1 Chrysichthys thysi
GTGTGTGTGTGTGTGTGTGTGTGTGTGTGTGTGTGTGTGTGTGTGTGTGTGTGTGTGTGTGCGTGCGCGCGCGCGCGCGTGCGTGTGTGTGTGTGCACCTATGTGTAATGCGTGTTTGTGTGCACATGTGCATGTTTGTGCGTGAACACGAATGTTATTAGCCCCAACAAGTATGCTAGTGTATTTGCTTGTGGAAAAACACCCTCTTAGGGGAAATGTGTGTTTTTTTAAGCCCCTTTTGCCACTCCTGATTTTGAAATAAAACGGAAGTTACAGAGGAAGGAATGTAGGCTTGATGATGTATAAGCAGTATTTTATGATGAATGGTCTACTTTATTATGTAGACTGCTGAATGTATTGTTTGATAAGCAGAGATACTGAATCTTGTAGAGCCTCATATCAAACAACAAGGTGTGATACGGCGTATCATTACACCCCTAACTGGCAACATTTTATTACACTGTTGTTATAAGGTGAAAGAAAGAGAGGCCACAAGGAAAGGTGGCACACTCAGATAAATTTTTTTTTTTTTTAATTCAAACTAGAACAACTAGTGTGCAGCACTGCTTAGCCAAAGAAAATGGAGGAGCTAAATAAGAAATGGAATTGCATTTTTAAAAAATTCATCAGAGAGATTAGCCTGTGACATCATGGCTAACTGTGGAACCGTTTCGCCATTACAACCTTTTACAATAATAAGAGGAGGCTACTTAAGACATGTAATGATGCTGAGATGTATGGCTGTGTATTTTTTTATAGGAAGTAAGTGTGTGTGTGTGTGTGTGTGTGGGGTAAAGTAGGCCTAACCTTACTCTATCCTGAAAGCTAAATTTAGACAAGAGACAAAGAATCCTTTTTGCCATCACTGTCTATCACATCTCCTGTACTATCTCTGCTACAAAGTCGTGTGTTTGTGGATGCTCTAGAAAGAGGATAGTAGTATTGATTCCATGCCCCTGAGCTCGGTTACAGTGGAACAGCATGTACCACTCAGAAATCCTTCCAGTCCTGGGTCCCTGACAAACTGCCCTTTTTATTAAACCCTTTGTAAGTCGTTTATCTTAGAGCAGGTAAAACACCAATGCTTGCAGTGCATCATTTCTGTCACACAGGCATGTCATGCATTTGGGCCACTGAATCCTTCAAATATAAGAGCACTGTTTATGGTCCTTTCTCATCCTTCGTGCGATCACGGTCCTTTGTGTTCACTAATTTTCCCAGAATTAAGCGCCAAGTTCTGTAAATATGCAATTAGGATAATATACAGCCATGCAAGAACATGCTGATTCAGGCTGACACACATTCTGACAACAGGATACATCTGTGCTGGGTTTACCCAAAGGAAACCTGCTCACTAAGCATGCTTGGGCAGACAGATGCTAAGGTCAGCTCATCACAAACACACACACACATGCACATATATTATTTAAGGCATCCCACCATGTCTCACAGCACTGAGCCCACACCCAGTACGTAAGTCAGAGGAGAACACATAGGAACAAACACCGGTGATATCTTCTTCCCTGAAAGAACATGGAAAAAATGAACGTAGTGCGCATGTGGGTTCATTAGGTCCACTCTGGAACAGGCGTTTCCTTCAGAAGATCAACTAAAAGGCATTTGTAACAATTAAAAGTCTGTCTGGTTTGATTGATCACATATTAATTAGTGTGTGAAGGTGATGTGACAGGCAGGAGTGCCCCTGTCTGGACATCTCTAATGAGCTCTGAGGCAGTTGTTATTCTCAGAACTGATAGCGCTACACACCCACACCCAAACGGCACATACAGAAAGTCATCAGGGAACATTGTGAGAAAAATAAAAGAGCAAATGTACTGGCAGAACTGATATACAAGTACAGAACTGACAGAAAAATATACAGAGAGTAAAATACACATTGTGTATCATCTTTAAGAAGTACACAAGATATCATCATGATTTAGTGCCTAATCTCACAGATTGTGATCTGCCAAGAACACTTTCCCCTGTTTGTCCTTTCCTAAGAAGAACCAGCCACGACTTAAACTGGGCCAATAACAGTGTCTGTGTACTCTCACTGAAACTACGTTTAGCGCTTGATTTATTTCATATGGATCTTTTAATTCATTCATTTGCTGGACCAAGGTGACCTTTATCACTTATGATAACAGTGGCAGTTTGGCAGTATCAGAATTCAAACTCACAATCTCTCAATCAGGAGTTTGCAGCCCTAATCACTTTTTGCCGTACTGGGCTGTAGGATCGCTATATCACAACAAACATATGAAGGTTGTTTCTTAATAGTGTATTTAGCAAGTCTATTGTAAAACCTGCTCCTAAGTTAAAACCAAGTTGTAAGTTCATTTACAAGGCTTTAAGGAGCAGCAGAAGGTGTGAAATCAAGCTATAAAATATGTTCAACACAGGCATGGATGCGCTTTTGCCAAAAACACTTTATCATCACAGCAGATGAAGTATGTGTTAATGTGTAGCTGCCAATCTGTCATGCTCAATTTTGAAAACCTTCGCATCCCACACTTCATTAGCACAGATATTAACACAAGGTGAGAAGCACAATGAAGGTGAAGTCTTCCGAACAGCAGTCCAATCAATTTGAGTGATGTAATATAATGTAAACGCTAACCAGACAGGTGTTGTGTAAGTACTTAATATGGTTGGGGATTATCTGGGACACGACTGGGTGAATTATAAGGTAATTTAGCTGAGCCGAGACAAAAGGCATGGGCATAGAGTTGATTCGGTTTGTTAGCAAGTTTATATGGTTGTTTGTTTACAGTGATAAATCACCATACTCCATCACCAATGGGAAAACCAAACAGCTCTTAACACAAGTCAGGTAGTAAAAATGTATCAAACCTATATATAAAAAAAAAAAAACCTCTATGATAATAGTCAGTTTTCTGTTAGCACTTTAAAACAGAGGAACAAGAGGTGCTTTTCAGACTCACCATTTTTTATTTATTTATTTGTTTTTTTTATTTTGGTGCTTAAAATGTTAAAATGCAGTGTAGCTATACAGTATAACACTTTTGCCAGTTTAGGGGGCATGGCTAGCAACATCTTTGTCATCCTGCAGCAGTTTAAAAGATGTCTAGCATGAATGTTGAAGCTTTGAACTCTGATCTGTTTGAGTAGAGTGTACAGGTGAGGGAGCGAGAGACCTCACTTCATTCCCACTAGCACCACTCTCAGTGCGTACGTGAATAGTTTTATGTTTAATGTTGGGAATCATTACACCAAAGTAAAAATAATTCAACCATTATGATAAAAGAAATGTAAACCAAAATCTTTACATGCTGTAATCCATATCACCTATAACAAAGGGGCTAAAACATACTTACTCTGGGACATGTACAGCTCTACCACTGCATATTTTCAAACTGTTGCTCATGCAGTCAACAAGGTATGAATAAAGCCTAGTGTGGTCAAGATTTGAAACTTATTGAACGCCTGTGGTCTGACCTGAATAGGGAAGGCCACATGCATGCATATAAGAATATAAAGGTGCTGCTTAGACATTACAGGAAGAGGATCAATGCTCAATATTTGACCAAATGTTCATTCGTTGCATGTGTAATTTTTCAGTAAGGGTTTCAGTAGTTTTTTATTGCATTGACTGCTAATATTCAAAATTAGCAACTACCCAAGCTAGTATTATTCACGTGAGCTTGAGAATTTATATATGTTTATTAAAGCAGGCTATAAAGGGTAGTGAGAAGTAATAGGAATGGTAAAGGCAACCTAAAAAAATAAGCAGCATCACTTATTACTTGTCACATAGCTTCTTTATTCTTACTGAGCCTCTCCGCTAATCTCCACATTAACAGCAGAAAGTGAAGCACAGAGGTTTAGATAACCATTTAGTGACAACAGAAGGAATCTAATGGGGGTTTCTTATAACGTCTTACAGAATGTTGGGAGAGAAAATCCCCTAAGATGAACAATCTTGGAATGGTTTTAGCTGGAGCTTTTATCAATCAGCATGTAGGAAACGCAAGCTTTTTTCCTTAGTGTGTGGAATCTCCTGTGGGAGTAATTAAACTGCCCAGGGTTTTGCTTCTCACTGAATGTCTAATCAATACAGTACAGAGGCACCAAGCACTACACGGTACTCTCTCTCTCGCTCTCTCTCTCACACACACACACACACTGTTATTGCAATTACACAACATTACAACTTCCCTCAGTCAGTATTTTTTTTTTTAATAAATTCACATTTATTACCCATATTTTCCCCCCAGCTTCCCTTAAACTGACTGTAGCTGCTGGCAACTCCCACCTGCATGTTTGTAAGCATCAGCATTAAATAACAGATTATCTGGAAACACTGCTGCTATCTGTGCCGTTTCCATAGGGGCCACCTGAGCTACAGTGATTTGATTATGGGGCCTTCATCTTTTGCATTACTGTAAAATGAACAAGGGATTTCCTGGGAAATCGCTATGGTTACTGCATTCTACATTGGTGAGAAGTAACTTGCCATGTCTGGGTGTGGGTGTTTGGATAGGCCTGAGAATCTCCCTCATTACAGGTCAGTAACATGGACACAAAATTGAAGGAGTGACGCAGAGGAAATGTGGAAATGCAGGTGTGTTAGGATGATTAATGAAAAGAATTGCCTGGTGCTGTATCCCCTGTTCTTGCTGCAGATCAGAAAATTGTACAGTAGTGTACGTTAATTAAAAAGAGTAGTGCACTAAAGGGCATCGATAACACCCCCACGTAATTAGGGGGATTTTCTGTAATTATGGTTGTCTTTGGCTTCTGTTACTCCTGCTCCTCTTCACCTAATGAAACACATGGAGGCTCCCACACACTCAGATAAATATAACGTGTCTGTGTGTTTGGATAGGCTTAAAACTTGAAGAATAGTATCAATAGTAAAAGGCAATAATTGTAAGTTATAGGAGGGAGTAGTTTTAAGATGACTGAAGGACTTTTATATCCATGTGTGTATAATTATGCTTTAGTCAGTAAAAAAGACTCCTACGTGTGCACGAGGGGCTACTCTAAAGTACTCTGACTGACAGGAAGTAATTGAACATGTGTTCAAGGGGGAAAATTGTGGAAATTCCTGTTACCTACTCTAACAGTATGGATTTAATATAAAGTGTTTTTCTGAATGTTTAATGTTTAACAAGATGGAATGGTGATGCAGCAGATAAAATTGCTGTCTCGGAGCTCCAGGGTCTGTGGTTTGATCGTGAGCTCAGGTTACTCTCTGTGCAGAGTTTCCCTGGGTTGTACCCTTGGGTTTTCTTTAGGCCCTCCACTTTTTCTTCTTCGCATCTATGGTGTATTCCTGCTTCATGCCTAGTGTTCTGAGGATAGGCTCCAGATTCACTGTGTCCCTGCTCCGGGTAAAGCAGTTACTCAAGAGAAATGAATTATGACTAATTAAAAAATTAAGACCATCATATATTTAGAATTAGACCGTTTATTATTATTTTTTAATTAAAAAAATACATTTAAATCATCTACATATAGTAAAGTGTCAGGTTGATGAAACCGTTAAATTCCTCATTAATACAGATATATCTGAAAATACAGATGTATCTGTATGAAAGTTGAAGTGAGGTTGTTTTGAGGACATCCAGCATACAGGTGTTTTGCAAAGTGACTCACTGGAGGAATCCTAGAGTTTGCATAAAGGAATTTGATTGGACTTTGCCTTTCAGAGAAAGCAGACATAACATCACAAACAGTGCAAGGCTTGAAGAGAGTTTATTTAATGTTACAAATGATTTGATTTGCTCAGCTGATTATATACACCTGATGATTTTGTATATCTTGCATCCGATCGTGCTTTTATGTATTTGTTATTTTAGTAGTCAGGCAAATGAGGATACTATTTGACTAACCACTTAGTTACATTTGGCTAACGACATTGTGCCTACGTCTAACAAAAGTCTTTCTTTATTTTAGCATTAACTTTTGCGAATCTTGCTCTTTTCTGTTTTAGGTGAGAGGCTGTGAGTCCCCTTTGAGGCAGCTTTCTCTGGTCATGTTTGCCAGTGGTGAGGGCAGAACGTGAGGAAAGACCGACAGAGCGAGACCACGAGGGCTGCTTTTGTCACCATGTCACACCACCATTCGCGAGGTAACCAGGGCCGTGCTGCTAGTATGGAGGAGAGGAGTGCCACACCTGTCCTTAAGAGCTCCACCCCTACACACAAGAGCGCCTCCTCCTCCTCTTCCTCACAAAGAGACAGCAGACAGGTGAGACGGAGCTGCAACTAGGAAACCGAGAACCTGGGATTTGACAAACAACAGCTGTTACTGAATGCAATTATTGCATTGTAATTATATTATAACAGCAGGTTGTGTGACTACAGACACTTATATTGCTGAGTAAAGGCTGCATTTAATAATAATGTAAAACAAAAAACCCCCCACTAATCTTAGGATACTGGGATAGAGAAATGCTGTGATATGAAACATAAACTTTCAAAAATTACAGTCTCAAAAACAACTGGAGCTCTTGGCCAAGTCATTTATGTGTTTTTACGATTAAAGAAGTAGTTCAGCAATTCTAAATATAATCACCCATGACTTGTTTGGTGTCTGGAATTTATTCCCTTAATTTTGCACTAAGGCTGCAAAATTTAATGTAGCTCAAATCCGTTCCCAGTTGGCAAGTGATGTAATAAACGTATGTGGCTTATGCATGACACTTTTAACTATTAAAATGGAGAACAGTCCACTTCATTTCTGAAAGCAGCCAGAATCACTTTGTTTTACTCTTTATAAGAATCAGACTCATGGGGAATTGGTAACTTTAGCAATACACCCACAGTACAGCTGTTGCCTAAAGTTTGAGGATAAAATTGTACATTAGAATAGGGAACAATATAGTGTGGATTTTTATTGAATCTGCTGTATTATGAAACAAATGGAGTTAAAATGATCACACTTGACTTTTGGGGCAAAAAATTATGTTTTAAGTTTATGTCAGACATAAAGCATGCCAGAGCTCTTCAGCTCCATTCGGTGTAAATGTTACACTGTAAAAGACTGCTGTAAATTTTTACGTTTAAAGTACTATAAAATTTACAGTAAACAACTGTATTATCTTCATGTAATATAAAGTACTGTAATATCTTAATGTTGTGTAATAGCATGTAAACAGCACACTTGCTTATTTGGCTGATGCAGGATACAGTTGTGTTGAAGGCTAAGGCTTTTGCTCAACCGTGCCCGTTCTGGGATTTCAACACACAACATTCTGTGTTGTACTCAACAATGTAGCCATTGTGCCTCCACAGCAACATTGCAGTTAGCTTCCACTGATTCAACTACTTCTAACATTGAATTAACTACACTAAAAGATTGCACTAGTTGCGGTGGTTCAGTAGTTAAGGCTTTGTGTTACAGAAAAGATGTGTCCAAATCCCAGCACTACAAAACCACCTTGATCCTTGGATCCTTGAGTAAGACTCTTCAGCTCTGTTATATCTGGCAGATACAATCTGTCCGTTTAAACTATCTAACATATAACATTTGTTTACTGTAAATTTGACAGTGCCTTACTGGCATCCCATGATGCCAGAAAATGACTATAACAATATTTTACTGACAATGTATTTTTAGCTTAACTGTTCCTCTAAATCTCGAGTCATGGGAAATTGTAGTTAATAGAATGTGTCATATATTTCACTATCAGCATGTCAATCCTTTAATCATATACATTCAGAGTAACTGGACATTGCCCTGTTGGTGTGGTTAGCTTTTGGTAACTTTGTTTAAGTGTGAGCCAAATGTATCGTATCTTCCTATATATTACGTCTGTGGTACGTACTTAGCCTTGTTAACTTATCTATCAGACCTTTCAGGATACAGACTCTGTCAGTAACCAAAATAGCAGCACAACCAGTAATGAGGAGAGGAACTACATGCTTCCCGTCGATCACCTAGAGCAGACCTAGATATCTAAACTTGTACATATATCCTCCTTTACCTGGAGTACATCTTGAACCATTTGTCTTGTTTAAAATGCTGTTTACCTGGTGGCATGGTGTTTTGCATATGTGTGGCATCCTGGGAAAGCCCTTTACATGGTGCTTCCCTGAACTGAAATTTGTGTCTTATTTGCAGATATTTCAGTCACAAGTAAAGTTTTAGCATTTTACAATCTGATCACCCCCCAAAAGGGAAAAAGAAGGGTCAGAATTAAAGTTGAATTAGATGTGTGGAAAATATGTTGCAGGCAGTTAAATCTGCAAATCAGCCTGGCTTTCCCTGGCCACCACGCATGGGATTCATCCATGGGATTTTGTTTATTGAAATAGGTTGTTGAAGTCATCCGAAATCTTGTGTTTTCATATGGATACTAAATCCGTTAAGGTTCCTGCGGTCACTCAAGCTATCTGTGTACTCTTTGTCTGTCATGACCAGATCACTCAACTTAAAGGCAACTAGAGATGGTTGTGGAATGTCTGACCTCACTGCTTTCTGATGTGAACATGTGAAAAATACATGAGAGAAAGAGGGAGGCTAAGTGTTAGCATGTGTTGTCCTCTGTCCCTCTCATGCCCTTGCTTTGTCTGTGGAGTCTTCAGACTCATTTGTATGGTGGAGGAATGCTTTGATGCGGCCTGAGAGAGCTGCTGATGGAGAATTTAACTCTTTGTAGTACTGAGAGAAAGAGCATTTTTCAATGTAAGAGCTTGACTTTGATACTCTTAGCTGAAGAAATAACTTGAAAGAGTTTACGCTGATAAATACTGGAATACTGATTAATAGTATCGTATGCTGAAACATTTCTGTCCTGATGCAAGTGATTTCTTTTAGGAACGGAAAACCTCTATCCGCTTGGTTTGAGAGCCCACTGAATTGTTTATTGAGTTTGAAAATACAGGGAGTCCTCGCTTTACGACGTCATCAACCTACAGCGTTTCGTGGTTACGTCGGTGGGCATCTCCCATAAATTTATTAAGAAAGGCTTAGAAAGAGGCTTTGTTCACATTCGCCGTTGATATCTAAATGAATGTGGCGCTCAGGATCGACTTCTCAACCAAACCCGACAGAGTTCATACAAACCCTGAGCACAAACGTATGGGCCAGTCATAACGAGTCTTTCGCCACGTCAGCCAATCAGCGCGATTGTTTTTCTTTTTTCTTTTCATTACCCGGTTGGAGAGCCGGGTGCTGTATTAGGCTGTTTTAACATTATACAGTGTTGTACAGTGTGTGAGTTCCAACTAACGGCGAAAAGCGTGTTACGTCAAGCCGTAGGAACGGAACTCCGCCATAAATCGTGGACTCCCTGTGATGCAAATTATATGCTGTGGCCTTGCAATCACCAGGATCTATGGGACATTTTGGATATATTAGATATCCAGTGTTCTCATTAAATCCTCTATCCACACTTGATTTAGGGTTTTTCCTTTAATGTGTCACCCATCTAATTTAATCTAAATGAATTGGTATAAATTCTACATGTGTAGCATGTATCTAATGTTTAATGTGAATTCCTCATTATATCAGAGGGCTATTACTGCAGTCAGTGCGTTCCCACACTCCCTGGTAGAAGGGAAGCCCTCATTATTCCATTCTGTCTTTGAAATGGCACCACACAGCTGCTGCCTCACAGTCAGAGAGGAAACCCTTCACTCGAGTTTTAACTTCCTTAGAGAAAAGAGAATGCTCACTGAGCTTACTCATTAAAAAAAATGAAAAGGAAAATAGTGGCAGTTTACATTTCCAGAATTGCACCCCTTCCAAATACTGAATCGTATTTAGAGCAGAAAACTTTCTGTCGTCTTCCTGTATATTTATTCTGTTCTTCTGCAGTCATTTACTGTCCATTGTGATTTATTTAAAAGCACTAAGGCCAGTGATTTCTTGATGGCTGTCATGTTTATGGCTTTCCATAATGCTCAAGGTCTCTGAAACGTGTGATGGTGACTAAGGATATACTCTCTGACTAATATTTGGTTAAGCATTAGGAGAGAAGAGGAAAAGAAATACTCATTTAATCAAGTATTACATTACTGTTATTTGGCAGACGGCCTTATCCAGAGCGACTTACATTTATCGCATTTATTCAACTGAGCAGTTGAGGGTTTAGGGCGTTGCTCAAGGGCCCAACAGTGGTAGCTTGGCTGTGCTTGGACTTGAACTCCCGACCTTCCGATCAGTAGTCCAGTGCCTTAACCCCCTGAGCTACCCCCAGCCCAAGTATCAGTAATAAGTATCATTAATTAAATTGCCTGTCAGTGGTAGAACACGTTTTTGTTTGATAGATAGACCGAAATTATTAACTGAAATATTAAATGCATAGCAAAATCTTTAATGAATGTCATCTTTATTGGTTGTCAATTCAGTATTTCTGCCTGTAGCCCTGTAGCAGTGGGCACTCTGTTAAAAAAGAAAGGCTGTGAAAGTTTTAACTGCTGCTGAATGTAGAAATTCAAATGTCACTGGATTAATTAACTTCACGTGATCACGGGCAAGAAAGTTTCCAAAAATCTGTCAGTACAGATATTTGCAAAGTATATTTACGGAACAAGTGAATGGAACATAAATGAACGGTCCACACAAGAGCAACACGTGGTGCAAAAAGAGCAGCGGAGCAGTTGTGTTGTGCCAGACGTGCACACTCCTGGTGTTATATTTTTGCACTGGCTTAGTGTAGGTTATAATGAATACCTGAGTAGTACTTTCATCATTCGAATACAGGCTCCTCAGACAGTTTATCGACTATCCGAACACCCATCGACCACCCAAGTGAGACTCCCTGATCACTGAGGAAGCTGTGCACATCTACACACCCTGCTCAGTAGGACCCCTTTTCCAAAAACATCACAGCATAAAAAACAGTTCATGTGTGTTTAGTCACAATATAGACTCTGTATTGACTTGTCATGAATTTGGTGTGACAATGCTTTGTTATAACAGGGTCCATAACAAAAGTTTGCACATGAGAAAGACAGCAGGGGAGATGTAGTGTGCAAATTAGAAGGTTAAATGTTAGTGTGTTTCATTGTACATTAGAATGCAGCCAAGACAATGACAGTGCATAACATTAGAACCACAGCAGGCAAATGTTCTGGACTGACAGGATGTGTGTGTGTGTGTGTGTGTGTGTGTGTGTGTGTGTGTGTGTGTGTGTGTGTGTGTGTGTGTGTGTGTGT
>JAQLOM010000034.1:15039041-15049199 GCA_030068315.1 Chrysichthys thysi
GATTTTTACAACATTATTGTTGAAATACACAGTCCTGAAAAAGGGGCGTTTCTTTTTTTGCTGAGTATATATAGGTCCATCTCACCTCATGTCATACACTGAAAAAGCCCTCAGGGAACGGCCGCTTAATTTGCACATTAAGCAAAAACTTGTAGACCATTTATCCCAGCTGCACACACTGCTGAGTCAGTCAAATAAAGCTGATGGGCCAAACCAGTGAAACTTTACATTGTAGTCAGTACTGACAAAACGAACTTATGTTGTGCGATTCGATCATTAGGAGAACAGAACTGCTGAGCCAGTTCAAAACAAAATATCAACCGATTTAACATTGAACAAATTGTCACACTCTAATCAGTTATCATTCAAATTTGAATGATGCATCAAGATCTATACTTTCTATGATTCTCTTGGTATTCAAGCGATAGAAGATATCTTAAAAGTAAATAAGTGACATTTGCACAGTTTGGCTTTTC
Organism: Chrysichthys thysi; assembly: GCA_030068315.1. Lineage (NCBI taxonomy): Eukaryota > Metazoa > Chordata > Actinopteri > Siluriformes > Claroteidae > Chrysichthys > Chrysichthys thysi. The sequence goes on from JAQLOM010000034.1 coordinate 15,039,518, forward strand.
TATTTGTATAGGAAAATGGCATATTGCAACACCCTGGCTGTTGTGAGAAGAACTGAGGACTCGAAAGGCAGGTGTGAAAGAGAGCATGGGTCCGTTTATTTTCTCTTTACCATGCTAAACATTTTCCTAGTGTAAATAACAGAAATGAAACTGGAGGTTCACATGCACACACAAGCACAGCAAGACCCAATCAGTTGAAGTTGCTCTGCTCAATATCACTAGTGTTCTCAGCTTAAGACAAAAAAAGACCTTTGCTGTTAGACAAAGCCTGTTTTAAAAAGCATGTGTAACACTCATTCGTTCAACTTCCTACTTCTTCTAAGACTCATCCCTCTGTTTACAAGCAGCGCTCAATCATGCTCCTGCCTCCACACATACATTTACAGTATATGAGAGTTTAAACCAAAGATTCTAGAGCAGAGCAACATAGATCAGTTATGCAATAGGCAGAAGTACCCCCTGAACCACCGTGGACACCATTTTATTAAGCCCATCGTAACATTCCTTATCTGTTTGGCAAACGGCGGCTAGCGCCACCTCTTGGAAAACATACACTAAATTGTCCAAAGTTATTCAAGCAGTCACGAGGAGGTTAATTGTTGTCAATAATATCTGAGATAACAAATTGATGTCTCAAGTCAAATGCAATCCACTATGTTCATTGATATCCGAGGCTTAAATCAAATGGGGCTAATTTTGCAGTGTAGCTGCATGTAGTTGAACTTACCTCAATTGGGCTATAATTAGTGAGAAAAAAAAAAAATCTAACAATCCGCTCAAATAACCTACTGATGTCGTCTTAACACAGGATGTCATAATTTCTCATAATGCAAACAAGGCTAATGCATCAAAACAAGAAACTACAAGACAATTTCAGAAAAATGCCGCAAGTTTCCCATGGTATCCGGCCTCTGTGACGAAAGGTCAGCTTACCAAAATGACACCCATAGTGTCGAACTTCCGTACTTCCTAATTATTAACGTATTTTCCGGCCAGTAATCTATCTTGCGCCTAGTGCTTTAGAATCTTTGGTTTAAATGACTTGATTTTTTTTTTTATGCATAATTATTTAAATAAATAGATACATTAATTCTAAAAACATTTATTTATTTATTCGTTTGTTTGTTTGTCTGTCTATTATTGCATTTTTACGGTAGCCAGTAGTTTAGCATGGAGTGTTCTGCTTTCACACTTCTGTAATAAACCTCAGTGGAGTGGTTAACATTAAATTTGTGGCTATAAATGTTAAGATTTAAATAAATATCAACCTGAGAGAATGCATGACATTTCAATAATGAGGGAGAATCAAGAAGTAAAGGCAATTTTTAAATTCAAAAGACAGCTCTGCCCCAAGAAAATCATGTTAACCTTCATTTTGGGACATGAAGGGGCCTATTCTGGTGCAATTCCAAGTGCATGGGCAAACAGTGAACAGTGCAAATTGCTGTGCTTTGCTGCGAAACGAACTTAAACCTGCAATTCTCAGCAAAAGAATAGAAATGCTGTTCAAAATAGTATTGCTGCACTATGACAATGAATGTCCTCATACAGCAGCAGACACAGAGACAGCGCAATGGTTTTGGTTCCAACGTCTTCCACATCCTCCTTACGGACCAGATCTGGTGCCGAGCGATTATCACCTCTTGAGTCTACTGAAGGAGATGCTGCACAGTCACAGATTCACCTCTGATGAAGTGAAGGAAGCTGTGTTCACCTGGATTTGGGAGCAGCTAAAAAACTTCTCTGTGGGAATGCAGAAGCTAGTTGAATGATATAACATGTGTCGTCTTGCGTGGGGACTATGTGGAAAAGTGATATGTTCAATTTCTCAGTTACTCCTATTAAAGCTGTTTAATATATTTTGCATTTACTTTTCGATTCTCCCTCATATAAATAGGTATAATTCTGAATTGTGTGTAATATTAGAGGAATGAGTAAATACAAATAAAACACATTTAAAGCAACAATTTAAAAATATACTTTTGCACCATGTTTCACATAAAAAATGTCAAGGTAAAATAGAAACCCTTCATAAACAGCACACTTTAAAAAAAATACTTGTTTTCTTTATCGAAATTCTCATTTTTGCCTCCAAGCATGTTCAATCAGGTAAAGCCTAGTTAACAATTTCTAAACCATGAGAACAGGTGATGTTTACATAGTGATCCATTTCTAGAATGTGAGCAACTAATAACACACTACAATCAGAACAGACTGACACACAAACAAATGTTGATTTTTGGATAGTATTATATTTTTGAATTGATGCCTAGATGCCTCACATCCATCAGGAATAAATAAATCTCTCTCAATAAGTAACTGACTCAAGTGTCAAACAAGTGTCTGTACATGCAGCTAACCTAGGGTTAGGTGAAAACTGGCCAGAGCACACTTTCAGACATGAGTCCAATTTAGGCTTACGTATGTAGACTAGATGCTGATTATTTGCTGCTGGCCATGATCTTAATGTACTGCAGAGCACTGTGAGCTGCATCATTGTGTGCATTACTGCACGAGATACCTGTACCATGACATACTGTAACTGGCATGGTGGAAATCTCAGCCACACACTGGTACTGTCCATTTACTGTAAGTTCATCTGCAACACACACACAAAAAAAAACATTAACATAAAATAAGATGTTCATTTAAAAAAAAAAAAAAAACCCACATCCTTATTCTCCCTTAAGCCATCTGAACAAATATTAGACACATACAAATATACAGTATTTTATCACATCATTTATTAAAGTAAATAGAGCTTTTAAATCAGAACTTTTTGTTTAACTATAACAAATATGTAGGGAATAAAGCACATCAGGGTGTGTGCTAACCAAAAACAACAAATTACCTTCATATATTCCATTTATACTACAGCAATTTATGAATAATTACACATTTCCATTAATTAAAGCACGGAATATCACACTTTGTATCTATATCCAGTAACACATCATGCTGCATCACCATAGGGTTGAGAAAGTAGAGGTTTGTTCCAGTCATCATTCTCTTGTAACATTTGTAAACCAGCAACTTTTTTCCTCTTTTGTTCAAAGTTAAAAAGACAGAAATGCATCTTGTTATATTACTCAAAGTGCAAAGTAGTGGAAAACAAAGTAATGGCTACCTCTGTGCTGAAGAACTGACAGTGGAGACTCCTACTATAATTGGTCAATAAATATCTATATACAGACAGCTTCACCACAGCAGTGGTTATACGCCCCCCCCCCCTTTAAAAAAAAAAAACAACAACATGTCTATTAAACCCATTTATTATAATATGAACATTTACCCCGGTGAATTAGCCCCTGTGAAAAAAGCTAATGAATTGTGCTGAATTAGTAGTTGGCATTTAAGGTTCAGCTCCAGTTTGACAAATTAGCTCTCTCAGTCACTGCAAAATCTGTGGAGATGGTGGAGTATGTATCCATGACAGACAGACAAAACAGCCAAGGTGAACTAACACCCAGGTATATTTCTGATATGAGGGAAACACTGAATTCCTCAAGTACTTTTCTACAAGTTTTTGAGTCCATAATTAAATGAAGAAGCCTTCATTTAACTCGCATACCTTACAGCACAGCAAAATGAATATCCCACATTGTTAGGAGGTTGGGGGGCATTGCACAGGAAAGAGAGTATGTGAAATACATACATCTCTTAGTAGAAGAGGAAAAACTAAACTCACCTATGTCAAAATATGTGACCACAAATCCCTGCTCCTGAGATAACTCCAGCATCATCTGTATGTAGTCCAAGTTGGGAATGCAGAGAGGATTCCGCCTTAGTAATGAAATCTTCTCCAAGTCCGAGTTCCTCAAGCTCTCCAAATATACACGTGGTTTTGGATTCTGCAGAGAGTTAGACACAACAAAGGGCCAGCTCTTCATAGTTTAGCAACATAATGAAGGTTTTCTTTTTTTTTTAATAAATAAAAAGCTAACAGAGGGTAAATGAATACTAATATTACCCATGTAATCTCAGTAGACCCCGAGAAACTTTGTAGTTTTTCCAACATCTTCTCTGCTGCTACTCTTCTGGCATTCTTTTTAGAGCTCCCTGTACCTGATTAGACAATTTAGCACAAATCAACTTGTGTAAATACCAAGGCATGGTCATTCCTAACCTTCTTTTTTTTTTTTTTTTTAACCTACTGGTCATATATTAGGTTGCTCTTGCATGCGATTTTACATACATGCACCATAGCATTCATAATTCTCTTGAATTTAAGGATGTACAGTGGAACCTCGGCTTGCGAGCATAATTGGTTCTGGAGACGTGCTTGTAATCCAAAGCACTTGTATTTCAAAACGGGTTTCCACATAAGAGATCATGGAAACTCAGATAATTCGTTTAACAACTGACAAATATTTATAGAAAAATCATTAATATAAAATATAAAGTAAAAATACATAAAACTGTCATGAATTTGCCCATGCAGAGCGCACGAGCAGCACACTTGTTCTGAGCACTCCCAATAGCGTTGCATGTCAGAGAACTTGTGCCGCAAAAGACTGCTCCCTGGTTTTCCTCCGCAACGCCATGGCGCGTCACATGCGCGGCGACAGGTATTCCGGATTGAGACTGATCGCAGGAGCTATAAAAAGACTCAAGCAAGCACACCGAGGTCACGGAGCATTAGTTGCCATTTTCCACGCTCTTGCCAGGCCTTGCTATTCCCATGTTTGCTTTTCCGGTTCTAACCAAGGTTCCGTTTCTTGTTATTCAACCCCACCACACCTGACAAAAACAAAATAACCTGCACTTTACCTTTAAAAAGAATTGTGGCTGGTGTGAGGGAGAGGGGAGAGGAGTGTACTTTCACTACAACTCACAGAATCACTACAGTCTGTCGGCTCACTGGGATCTTTTTCTTTTCGTGCGACTTTAACATTACATTACAGTCATTTGGCAGACACCCTTATCCAGAGTGACTTACTTTTTTTTTCTCTCATTTATACAACGGAGCTTTTTTTTTTCTTTTTTTTTGTGGTTAAGGGCCTTGCTCAAGTGCCAAACAGTGGCAGCTTGGCGGTGCTTGGAGGTGCTTGGACTTGAACTCCCGACCTTCCGATCAGTAGCCCAACATCTTAACCCCCTGAGCTACCTCCTGCCCCAACAAGGAACATGGACACTATCCAATGATCGCTGCTTTTGCCTACTTTTGAGGATTTGGTGGAAATGCAACATTGCATTGACATTAATCAGATTCATCACTCGCACTGCTACAGCCTTATTCAGGTGGTGATTTTCTACAAAGTTTTGCACGCTTTCCCACATTTTACACAACTCCCTGATCTCACTTGAAGTGAGGAATCAGTCTTTTTCTACGCTAGTGTGGGTGTTGACTATACGAGTGAATCACAATCTGGCAGTGAGTGAGAGAAAAGTTGTGATCACGTGAGGCTCGGCAGATGAAGCGTATGCATACTACTCATATTGCAAGACCTCATTCGTTCAAGTCAAAATTTATTAAAATTTCTTTCTCGTCTTGCAAAACACTCACAGACCAAGTTACTCGCAATCCAAGGTTCCATGGTATATTTTTACAATATACCCTTTTTTAATACATTTTTCAGGTAAAAGGTTTTAAGGTTGTTGTTTTTTTTTTAGTGTTTGTAAATGTTTAAGATTTAAATCCATGTTGGCACTGGCTTTAATTCATGACTGTGAGAAGTTTTTTTTTTCTTTACTGCAGTATACAGTCAAACTGGGCAGAGACTGAACAGAGAATAGACGTTTGAGTTCATAAAGAATGCTACAAACCTTTTTCTGAGAGTGTCTCCAAGCGGCAAATAACTGTAAACTCTTTCTTGTGATCCGGACCTGCTTCTGAACATACTATGTATTCTGGGAGACGCCATGACCTCTGCATCGCCAGCTCCTGCGAAACACACACAGTTTAAGCACAAGAATGTAGACTGGATTATCACTTACTCCAAAGCTACAAGTAATATTTCTTGGTGAAGGAAATAGTATGGAAACAGTTAAAGATCATGAAGTTAGTTATGAAAAACCATGGAAATATTACATTTACAAGCCTTTTGTAGTTATTACAGGCATTGTGTTTCACTAAGAGAAACAGAAAGAATCGTTTTTATAGAAGCCTAGTTAGTGATTACCTGCAGTATTCCTACTGGATTCGGCTGGTCATTTTCTTCACCACCACAGTTATTATTTTCAACCCTTTGATTTTGAAGGCTTTGGAAGAAATGAAAAGTGCCTGTTGAAACCATGACTGTTATACTGTGCAACGTTTTTACAAATCTCCCTGCTCTACACCTTGCACCTCGGCGCCGATACCAAGGAGATGGTTACCAGAGCTGGTAGTCAAAACAATTCTGAAAGTTCCTTCATTGAAAGCAAGTAAAACCAAAAGCAACTTTATTTGTCCTATCACCAACTGTGCAAGTATGACGATGTACGTAAGTAATCCTTCGTTTAATTCTAGTTTATTAACACCAATTTAGCAATTACGAAAGTATTGACACCACTTAGTTCATAACTCAGCCATATTACCCAAGATCAAATTTAGTGCTTATAATACATGCTTTATAAATTTTACTGATAACATCAATTGTACGTTCATTAGTTATTTCCTGCTATATTTAGCTAGTCTTTCATTGTTTTATTCAGATACCATGCAATATATTTTATATTCTCTCATGTCTATGTTACATATCTACGTAACAGGGAACCTAGTAACAAACTAAAGAATGTACAACACTAAAGAAGCACACATAGTGGCTGTTGAGCACAGCACTATATGGTTAATATGACTGACTCTTACCTACTGAAGATGTTGGTAAACAGTTTACTACCTGCATTGCACCCATTTTACTTCAGATACCACAAAACACACATTATGATTGTACTACACTCCTTTTTTTCATTGATCTTCATTCATTCTTCAATTAATTCAATTTGCTGACTGTCTTCACCTGTACCTCTTCTGGAATAAATCATGATTTAAAAGGCGTACAAACCCCTGGAGGAAATGTGTTCCTTTTGACAGAAACGTTGGTCCAGACTGTGCATGCCATCATCTCACAAATACAAACCTTTCACAGCTGTCGTAGCTAATAAACTGGGATCTGATGTCTACGCACCCATTTTTAATGTCCAAGTCCAGTATTTTCAAAGCCGCCACTGCAGCTTCCTGCTTGGCAGCTTTTTTAGAGGGCCCCTGGCCTATAAAGAATAAACAGAGTAAAAATGATTGAGTGAAAGTGTACTAAAATGGTGCCCATGTTGTGGAGTTCTGCATTCTTTTAAATTTATTTAGTAGTTAAAATGTGCCATTCTTTTTGATGATTCTAACAAAGCATACATAATCATCCAACAAAAGACAGCTGCATAGTTTGTTCATCCATAGTTATGGCTAACATTAAAGTTAAGTTTATCATGAGTTCTTTGGTCACCATCATCTTGGGAACATTTCTATGAACAGGAACAAGGTCTGTGTTTCCAAGAGAAATGGAGTTGGTTGAGAGTGAACTATCATAGCAGTGAGAACACATATCGTATTCCCACAAACACTGACTTAACTAACGTGCAAAAAGTAAACCCTGTCAAATGTGGGTAACGAAATCACAAAGATCTCTGAGTGTTTGCAGAACTAATGTGTTCATAGGCACAAAAGAGTCTCTGCATGCTTGCTTCACGCTCACATATCTACTTGGGTGTAGACTGATAATTACTACACTCACAGTTATTGTGGTATATAAGGCAAATAATGTCCAGCATACATCTGACCCATAGAGGCATACGAGCTTTACTGTGAGTCTGACCTATAGAAGTGTTTGACAGAGTCTGATCTGTACAGGTTTTAGTCTGTGTCCTGTACAGGTGTATGATGTTTATTGTGAGCCTGCCCCATACTTATAAACAAGGCTTATATAGAGCCTGCCCCATACCGGTGTGTGAGCTTTATCATGAATCTGACTGGAACCAGTGTGTGAGCTTCCTCCTGAGTCGGACTGGAACCAGTGTGTGAGGTTCCTCCTGAGTCGGACTGGAACCAGTGTGTGAGGTTTATCGTGAATCTGACCTGTTCTGATGTGTGAGGGTTATCATGAGTGTGCCCCATACAGCTGTGTGAGGCGCAGTGCGAGTCTGACCTGTACAGGTAATGTCCCCAATGGTAACTCTAAAGATGAACAGCGGCTGGTGGGCTTCTCCATCTTCTCTCTCCATCATGTAAAAAGGCGCATTGCCAGTTTTAGTGCCATATTCGTGAAGCAGCTGAACTGGTGTTTTGTCAAAAGTGACATGATGGCTTGCCAGACCCAAGCTGGAATTGAAAAGAAATAAAAATGCATCTTATCAACGTCAAGTGAGGCAAACACTGACCTAAAATCCAAAGGTTAGATTAGACATTACAAACAGGAGCAAAGATCCCTCAGCTCCTTAGTAATTCAAGTAAAGTATTCCTAACCCCTATCTTCATGAAACCCATATGAACATGAACTTCTAGCATCAACACCCCGAGCAACAGTCCAGCCTCCTGCACTAACTGCTATGTTGTAGTTAATGATAGATACTTTAATCAATATTTTTCCAGCCATGACAATATGCAGCCTACTAGCCTTAGCCGTATGAAACAGTCACTGCTCAGCTTACTAGTAGCTAAATCACACGTCTTCATATAGTTTATTTTAGTTTATTTATAGTTTATTTTATATTTTTAGTCGTTTTTCCATTTTTGAGGTAGCCTCAGATAACCAGCATAACGTCTAACAAACATTTGGCTGGCTAGCTAGCAAACACAGCTAATCTGTAAGCCAATACGACCATTGGACTCTATATGTCTCCTTATTATGCTTAAAACTTGGGTATTGCAATTAAAAGTTAAAACTTACTCAGTTTCAGCCATTATTATGGCAGTCATCACAGGTGGCGAACTATTTTGACATATTTAATTCAGTAATGCGTAATATCCAAAAACCCGTCATCTGGAGATTGGAGGCGTGGTTGAGGTTATAACCAATCAGAGACGGAGTCTTTTAATTGACAGCCATTTTAGCCAATTACAGTTCGGTATATGTTCCGCCCTCGCGTTTTGTTTGCTGCCTTCACGTACTCTTGGTATTATAGTCAGGGTAAGTATTCAACTTAAAAGTTGCACAACAAAAACTCAATTCCGGATTATTCTGATACCCTATTTGACGTAATATGATAGGATACATACTACCGTATTCTTTTACCTATACTTTACCTATCATAACTGCGGATTAGGCCATATTTACCGGTTTTCCTTTCTGGCAGCTGACTGTATGATCACAAGCTTACTACAGTTGGTCATAGTTACTCCACAGCTGTCAGTTCAAGTGCTTATTAATTATTTTATATATTTACATTTTTGATAGGCTGTAGGGAATGTAGTACTGAATACACATAGCAAAAAGGTTTTAGTTGTTAACTGGGACATAAAGGTACATTATATCAGCCTTGATTACAGTACAGTAATTGCACAGTACATTAAAAGCTCTCAGTTTTCCAGGTAGCTCCAGTTATGTCGATGTAAGAATTACAACCCGAATTTCAGAAATGTTGGGACGTTTTTTTAAAGTTGAATAAAAGGAAAACTAAAAGTCTTTCAAATCACATGAGCCAATATTTTATTCACAACAGAACATAGATAACATAGCAAATGTTCAAACTGGGAAATTGTACACCTTTA
>JAQLOM010000034.1:15049299-15060869 GCA_030068315.1 Chrysichthys thysi
TCACCCGATGTCAGCTGGGATTGGCGCCAGCTTCCCCCCGCGACCCTGAACAGGATTAAGCGGCAGAAGACGAATATATATATATATATATATATATACACACACATATATATATACATTTGTATATATATACATATATATAATTAGCCATGTTCCATAACACTAGATCTGGTACTTACTGTCGGCGGAGAGAGAGCGCGCGACCGTGAGACGCCTTTTCATGATGTGCCGCCTCCCGAGCCCATGGTTCCGGGACCGGATGCAGTCCACGTAGAGGTCCCAGAAGACTTGTGCCAGGTCCCAGAACAGAGCGCCGTGCTTCCGGTTGTCCGAGGACTTCAAAAACACCATGAGGTCCCAGAAGTCAGGCACCGTGTGTGCGATTCGCGGCGTGCGCATCTCCAGCAGCAGAGCAGATGCGCGTTCCCAGCAGCGCGGGTCCGCGCGGGTCAGAGTTAACGGGTCCACGTGACCCAAGTTTTGGTCCTGTGTTGAGAGCGCGTGCACCAACACGAGCAGCAACAGGACCAGACGCGCGCGCAGCACGACGTCATCCATCGTCTGTAATCATCAGTAATTAGTAGATTAGACACTGAGGGTGAGCTATTAGTCAACTACCAAGATGATAAGTAGGACATAAGTACAAGCACAACTATCAGTCCTGAAAGTTGGTCAACAGTGCCATAAAACCGAATAACTTTGAGGTTTTTTCTTGGGGAAAATAAATAATAAAAAGTGAAATAAGGCTTAATATTATTCCCTGTAAATTTTGTGTGCGCCAAGGTTACCTGATAAACACTGAGAAGTAAAATAATGTTGCCAAAGTGAAATACTTGGTCTACCGAGGTTTACACCATGAGTTTATATGTGAGTAGCCTACTCTAAAAAACAAAAAACAAACAACAACAAAAACAGTGAAACAAAAGCATGCACTTATAAGTTATTTCTTCGACACACATTTCAATTAATATTGTTAATAATACTTGTTGTTAGTCATTTTTATATGAATGGTGCGTTCAAATATTGACATTTTCAATATATTGCATTTACAAATTACTGCTGGAATTACACACACATGCAAAAGAGGAAGATTGGCTTACCTTTGGGAGTTCACCGTAATCTGACAGGATTTGTTTGTGAACCTGCGTTACGAGCTCAGTTTCATTAAGGGGGTGGTCACAGAGGCTATCCAAACCCCTCACAGCGCTGTAACAGCAGCATGCAAACGCGCCCCAAAGTCACTGTGCTGCCAACTTCACATCTTGTTTTAGCCTATAAGTCTGCAAATGATTTCTTTAACAAAAGCATTTTCATTAGTGGCAAGACAACATATGTGTGAGATGTTTATTAAGTCCAGGCGTTGTGTGAAGATTTCCAAATGCAGTTTGCATGCTCACAGTTCATCATCAGTCACAGACAGAGCTAGTGTACATTTCTTGCATTGAAATCCTTCGTTCTAAAAAGAATTAATTTGCTTATTTACAAGAACTCCAACTGATAAGATAAGACTTTATTGATTCCCAGGCAGAGAAATATAAGTCTTGACAGCAAGACAGGCGAACAAGTAGGATAAAAATATATAATACAAAATTATACAAAAAACTTTATTGTATAATATACGAATTAGCAACAAAAACAACAAATGAGCAAACAACTGTAAATGTCAGGCAAATGCTAGAGGCGCTCCAGATGAGCTACAGTAAGAAACAAAAATAGTTTTAAAATGTGTATTATTCTTATAGATACTATTTTAATACTATTATTTCGAAATATTAACAAAAACGCCAAGAAAAATCCTCCAGGCAGATCAGCTTTTTTGTATTTGTATTTGTATTATTATTATTATTATTATTATTATTATTATTATTATTATTATTTTAGCTTGTCAGTGATTCTCCTCAGCACACTCGCCACACACAAACACACAGTTCGGTGCAGCTCAGCTCTCTGTATCTCACCCGGTTACCGGTTTCTCTCCCCTGAAAGCACACAGACACATAAATACAGTACATTGCCTGAAAAAGCCACAGGTGCGAACCATCACTCCTTACCTGCCGCTTCCACCTGGCTCCTCTCCGCCCACAGCTGACGCTCGACCACGCCCCCCACAGGGAGGCAGGGGTTTGGGGAGTAACCTTCAACATCATTTTGAGAAATGCTCTTGTACTTTTGTGTGTGCAACACGAACAATACGCTGTCTGCCTCAAGAACCCAGTTATACATTTTTATTGACAAAGCTTTTTGTGATTAATAGTTGTAAGCCTTTGCATTTACATTATAGCTTAGTCTTATATTTAGAGCAAACAGCATGCATCATGTTAGAGAAGTGCTCACTGACTACATGTTTTGTACATGAAAGCTAGGTGAAGTTAGTCTTGCTGTTTGAGATTAGAATGTTATCGGTTATAAAATGATGTTATTATTGTCTGGGTTTCACCACCAACAACTTTTTTACTAATATAATTTTTTATATAATATAAAACAATTACATAATAATAATAATAATAATAATAATAATAATAATAATAATAATAATAATAATAATAAAGCAATTTACTAATATCACATGCACTCCTCTTCTCTCTTTAGGTGCACTTTTGAAATATTTTAATCCCACCTCAGTTTTAGTGTGTGTGTGTGTGCATGTTTTGGTTTTAAAGTAAATAAAATCTATGTAAAGAAAAGCTATGGAGTTTCTGTGTTAGTGTAAGTTCTCCATGATTGGTGGAACTGGCTGTGATGAAAAGGGCACCAGCTAACATCTTGCTTAGGGCACCAAATTGGTCAGATACATGTAGAGCCAAAAAAAAAAAAAAAAGATATGCTAGTGAGTGATAAACAGATGAGCAAAACAGGTTCAGGTATTTAAAATGTCCAAGTGTAGATGTAGTGTAAAATGGCATGATAAACAGCAGTAAATACGTGATCAAACAGGTTCAGGAATAAAGTGTTCAAGTATTTATCTGTGCAAAACTTTCCAAAGAGCAGTCACATAATGCACATACGGTAATACACATTAGACATGAAGAGCACAACAGTACAGTGCCATACAGTGCAGGGAAGATAGCAATAAATATCCTTGTACAGACTGCACTATTCAGTATGCAAGTGCATCTGATTTGTGCTATAGGCCCATATATTGAGTTGATGGTTATTGTTGGCAGGTTGGTAGGATTTCCCAATGAAAACATGCAGTTTTTAACACTATGTATTATGCACTTAAAAAATGTTTAGATCTAGGCCCACCTTCTAAAGTGTGCAGGGCCCAAGGTGGTATTCGGGTTGCAGGGTGGGTGTGGCTTGTGTGTAGTGTGCACATAAAAATAAATTATGCTGTAGAACCACACAAAACTACAATATAGCAAACTAAGCATTTCACAGATATGAATTTGAGCTGTCATAGCTGTTTATCAAGAGATATTTCTCTAACTACCTAGAGTTAACACCTTGTATATGTTGATGACATAGATTCCCCACCCATGTCCCGCAGAGTGAGGCAGTAAGTGTGCAATTAAGAGCAGGAGGTAGTGAAAGCCCCCCTCCGGCTTCCGCACTCTTCTACCCTACACCGTGCATGTGTGTGTCGCGCTCATGCTTTTAGCAAAATGCCACATGAATGAGTGATGGATGCGTAATTACTGACTAAGGCCTCTAAAAGGTGCATTAGAAGTCATATTACCACGCATGTACAGCCCCCTTTTTTCCTGTTACAAATGTTTCACTGGGCTAAAACACTGGGATTTTCATTCATTCAGTTTGACAGCACATGATAAGGCCACAGTTATTATGGGAAGGAAAGATGACGACACTCACATCAGTTGTGTGGAACAACAATAGACTGGGTATGTGGTCTACTATAATGTTTACTTTGTGGTCTTCCTTGAAAATATAGAACAATATAGGACAGAGAAACAGAGGACTAGCCACATGGGTGGTTATGTGGTGACACTTAGCACCTTGTAATAAGCTTTGCAAGCCCATTTACACATCACTTCCTAGACATGTGGTGTACCTTTAATTAGCTTACAGAGTAGTGGTTCTTCAGGTCCAATTATGTACCTTAAATTACTTTTAAGGATTTTCTAGCAAAAAGAAAAATGATGTAAACATGAAACCAAGGAAACCATGTCAGATCTTTTTCAAAATTTAATGTGACTAATGAAAAACAAATAGAAAAGTTTTAAGAGCAAGTGGGAAAGTACATGAAAAAAAAACTTCCAATAACTTGGTTTCATAAGTATGCACATCCCTTAATTAATACTTTGTTAAAGCACCGTTTAGTTGTAGGTTTTGTTCCAAAATAGATTGCTATTTGGAGTAAATTATTATTTCCTCTATGTAGACTAGAGCCCCAGTTGAAGAGAAGCTACCCCATAGCTTGGTGCTGCCACCATCATGCCATGCTTCATCATTGGCATGGTGTTGTTTGGGTGATGAGCTGTCTTATTTTTGTGGCAAATATAATTTTTATAGTTATACCAAAAAAAGTTTTACTTTGGTCTCATCAAATCATAAGGCATCATTGCCACATGTTTTAGGGCATCAACTGACTAAAAAAAGTGGATACCAGTTCCCATTCACTTCCATTGTATAGTTATGAAGTCAGAATACCCCTACCATGTTGTCAAATTTGCAGCCAAGTAGAGGCTTTCTCCTTCTTGAGTTTGCACAGTAGAGACAAAGTAGAAGTGAAATCACTGCTTTGGTAGCCCTGCCCCCTTCCCAATTCTCTTTATTACATCAAACCAATGAACTTAGTTTCTGCTGGAGATATTTCATTAATAAAGGTGTGTCTAAGAGAGACATTCATCACACAAATTGGAAATCTGCTGACCGACAGATGTGAGTAATGTGGAAGGAGCCAGCATTGAGCTCACAAGGGTGAGTTAAAAACTCATTATTTGGGTCTAATCAGAGCACCCTGGAAAGACAGTTTAGACGAGAAAAGTGACACAAAAAAGTCTATTTTGCCTCTGAAACAAATGGGGATGTGCAGGGCTCAAAATTGTTCTACAGCTAGCCAGCAGGGGTCAACCATAAATTGGACTCGATCTCATCTGGTATTGATGGTCAGAGTTTACAACAGCTGAAATCCCATTCCATTACAGTTTAAAGTATGCTCTTCCTTTTCAGCAAAAACTGCAGTCTAAATGAATTCACAGGGTGTTTCTGTAGCCACTTGTTTGTAAACTGGCCTTGGTGACTGTATGCATTTACAAAAAGGTTTACTCATAAAAAGCAAAATTAGCAATAGAAAGAAAAAAAACCAATGTCCAAACAAATAAATTAGAAACATATATGCCATTAAATTTAAAACATTTTAAGTTTATTGATTTTTTTTTTTATTTCATTGAATTTCTGTACATTTACTGTGAGTAAAGGTGGTGAGTGTGTCCTCTGCTCACAACAGAGGACTAGTAAGTAATTAATAAAAAATAAAGCATTACATTTTTTAAAAGTAAGATCTTAAAACCTCAGCTGAAATATCAGACAAGGAAATAATTACAAGATTTATTCAAAACCTGCCACAGTACATTCACTCCCATAAAATGAAAATACATTCATTTACATTAATTCAACACCCACATATATTTCATCAACCATTCTTCTTTAGTATGAAGCGTAATAATACATTTAATAGTTTGGTTAATATATAAAAAAGAAAAAAAAAAAAGAAAGAAAAATGATGGCCTCACCAGCAATCTTGGTTTTGTATATTATGGCATTTTTATTATCATATTACCAACTCTCAGTTTGTGCAATATATATATATTTTTTGCATAGTAAATAAAAGTTAAATGTTCTGTAGCTGACATGCACATGTATCCTTCTGTAGCATAAGTGTCTTATTGGTTTTGGGACTCCTTTATATAATAATTAGCCAACTATTGTGAATGCATGCAGCAAAGTAATTGCACCCTACAGGCTTAGGAGTGAGAGCTAATCGAAGTGCCACAAAATTGGTACAAGACCTTATTGGAGGTCAACATGACACGTTTGTGTTTGTGAAAATACACATTACTCCCAGGATGTATATGAAGGTTTTTTTTGTCTTCCAGCGTACCAAATTGTTTAGAACCATAGTGACAGGACCTGCAGTGTCAGCTCTGTCCACTCATGATAGTTTAGACCAACTGAATCATTTATACATGAATGAGTGATGAAATATCCTCAAGCTTATACTGTATGTAAGTTCCTTTTTCACTTACTGTTACTTGATATCTCTGCAGAATGCGATACGGCAAAACTTTTACTTTAACTGAAAGCCCCCTCCACGTCTAATACTACACATTACAAGGGTAAAGGTGTTCTCCATTAGAGACCCAAAATCCTGCAAATATGTCTTTGGCTTTAAGTCACTGGCAAGATGAACTGCAAGCAGTATCTTACTGGCTTATTCAGTTTGATCCCCTCAGCAATCCCTCCCTTGATATATATATTTGTATACTGCACATCTTAATCTGAGCAGATTGAATATTAACATTATATATTTGTGTTGAACTTGATTAAGCAAAATTGGTTGTATGACTGTTTCAAACAATGCCTACTATATAACATGCTCTATCAGAAGCAAAACATAATGCTGAAACAGTCAGTGTAAAACGATCTCTTAGATCAGCACCTTAACTCATTCTCTGCCTGTGCAGCAGCAGAATCCAGGCTACTCCATGTCCCTATGTGATATGTGTAATATGTTAAGGCCTATATGCAGCTCAACTTGATATAATATACTCGATGTAATAAACTACCGAGGAAGTCTCAGTCTGTGGTGATTTACAATCTGTCCCAGAGTAACTGCAGTTCATTGAGCAGAACTCACCCTTTCACACTGATATAGTACCAGAGCAATTGCATATTTGTTCTCCTATAGATGTGAAAGGGCATGTTCTCCTCTCTGTCCTTCAGAGGGATTACTGTTCTGTCAAGTATCAGTAAGCATAGGTAGCCATGCAGCCCTTTGGCCAGGGTATCAGAGTAGTTGGTGCTCTGTGGTGTGATGAGACGTTGACATTGGGATTGGTTGTTATGAAAGAAGACGTCTGGCAACAAAACCATCTCAGTGAGCTTGGGATTTGAAACAGGGCAGAGATGAAAAGCTGCAGTTCTACATAATTAACATGTGGTTTGTTATCTACTGTACATCTTATTTTATTTCATATTATAATTGATACCTTAATATCAGAAAGAGCAGCAAAAATTGTAATCCAGCTGTAGAGTACTTAAGAAGCTTTGAAGGATCACCGTCCATTTTCTCCACTAGATGGCGGCTGCGTTTGGGTCGTACCTTCGCTTTTTCACGTTTCTTGCCATTGAGATGGTAGAGAAAAACAAACAAACAAAACGTGAGTCAGATATATGATGATTCTCCCAGATTGAATAATGTTCAACAGAACAAAAGCACTGTTCAGTTCCTGATTGTTTTTTGTTTTTACAGCTACACGCAAAGCTGTAAATTTACACCTAGTTTTGTAGATAGACAAAGTCATGCATTTGCAGTTGCATATGGTGAAGCATGCACAGTGATTAAATTTAGATTTGTACCATTCAGTGGATGAGTGAACTAAAATGAACGGGAATGATGTTACGACACACGTGAGAGGATTGGCACTGAGATTAAGGCAAGGGAAGGCCTTAATTATAATATATTGACTAATTTTGCTTCCAAAAAGCTTACATTGCATAGAGTAGAGCATAATCATTCAACTGTGCTATAGTCCTCTATAAAAGTCACACACACACACACACACACACATATTACAATATTTTCCCAAATAGGAACAGTGTATTTTCATGATGTCCAAAAAAATCAGTTATATGAAAGATTAGCAGAGAAAGGCATTCACATGGAAGCTGAGAAGGACCATGTGTCAAAATGATGTCTGAACAACATCATGACTTTCAACCCAATGATGAAGGTACAATGATGCATTTCCTTTGCTACCCCTTAGGGAGAAAGAGAACGAAGAAATGACATTATGCGCCATCTTTTCTGACCTCAGCCATACCATGCCAGGTCCTTGCAGTAGTATAGGCACATATCATTAACAAGTCTCTGATTAAAGTGCATCATGAAATGCTCAGTGAACCTCATGGCCAACACTGGAGGAGGTCAGTGGCAAATGATAATGGACAATTCAGTCATAATATCAAAATATGCTTTAAATCATCATATGATCACTAAAACTTCAGGTGCCACAATATTAAATGTTACCTTAACTCAAGCCAAAGGTTTGCGTTAAATACCTCAAGCCTGTTATTAACGTCAGTGCCCAGATAGAGAAACTTGCATGTATCTCAACTGAAGTTTTATATTTAGCATGCATGTCAAGCTTTAACCACACATTTCCAGTTTGTTTGAGGTTCTGCCACAGTGTAAAAGTTGCCTCTCTTCATACCAAACTATAAGAAATAACAGGAAATGCCTCTGAGATTTGAGATTACATTTTTAAACTCAAGACTGTTTTGTGGTCTATAGCAGAAGCCCAACTCCTGGAGTGTGTAAGACATACTGATGTTGTAATCTGCAAGATAAACACAAGCAGACCAGTCCTTACTTAAAGCCCCAGCCTGTCCCTCCCAGCACTATGGCTGCCACCAGGATGGCTCCAGCGATGGAGCCAATGATCAGGTTGGTGGCACTAGGTCCTGTCACGGAGGGGCAGCATGGGAAAATATATATTTTTCATTTGACTAAAACTCTAACTATTTATTTCAACTGTTGTTGCAAATCACAATCATGCATGTCTCTTTAAGCAGGTTAACCTCTTTGTACAAGTATACCTAGTTCTGCCTAGTTAAGAGGTTCTAATCTTAAATCAGCATCAGGATTCTTATAAAATTTAATCTGCACTTATAGTGATAGAGAAAAGGCTAATAAGAGTATAAACATTACCAAAGTAAACTTAATTTGCAATTGCTGTCAGCTGTTTGTGATATGAATATCACATTCAGAAATGATAGCAGCATGTTGTGAAATAGATTTTTCAGGAAACTCTTGTGGCATGCCACGGTAAAAACTGCGCCAATGTCATCACTTAAAAATTCTATATGCAGGATGTATGTGTGCATAACTAAAATGCTAGTGTCTGCTGGTAGAGAAATTAAAGTTGCTGTAAACTTGTTTTGAGAACCATACATTTTTGTTTACTGTTAAATATTAAATTGCTTATTGTAAGAGAGTAATGATATCTCAACAGGGATGTGATAACTCAGTGGTAAACGCTTTGGAGTGCTGGTTGCAGCATGGTCAAATCATAGCATCTGTTGGGCCCTTTATCTAGACCAGGGGTCTCCAACGCTTCGCTTGCGAGCTACCAGTCGTTCGCCGCCTCCTTCGGAGTCGCTTGCGAAACGCTGAGCAAAGATTTAATTTTAAACAGAGATTTTCATAAAACACAAATTTCATTGGTCACTTGGTGAGCCAATCCTAATTCACAGTTATCCCACCCCCTGCTGACATAAAATGATTATTTGCCAATCAGGTATACCATTATGCTGTTGCCAACCATCCCGATTTACGCGGGTTGTCCCGGAAAATGGGTAATTTTGATGTGTCCTGCGTTCCAGTCACAGCCTTACCGGACAATGGCCACTAGTGGTGACCGGGGACAAACTTTCAGATTGAGTAGTCAAAATTAGCGATGAACCAAAGAAAAAAAATGACACCCCCCCAAAACCTCTCAGTGGGAAAAAGGTTGGAGACCCATGATCTAGACCCTTATTCCCTAAACTGCTCAGTTGTGCTCCTATTTAAAATGTAAGCTGCTGTGAATAAAAGAGTCAGTCAACTGAGTAACATGTAAACATAAATATTTGTTCAGTTCCCACCCTTTCTTGGAGCATGGAATGGAGCAAAGCCACTCAATATTTAACCACTGACGCTAATGCAGTAACCCAAACTACACCTATAGCAGAACTTTATGCCAAAAGTGCACCAGCTCATGGATCAAAGGTGAGACAGTGCAATGAAGATGCCTCAGACACGGCTTAAGGCAATAAAAGATCATGATTATCTATGTGTCAGACTCACACACATAATATAGTAGTGCAAATCTGATTATTGATCATTTTTTGGTTAATGATGATATATACTGTAGATGTTACACTGTCAATATGAGGTAGCTCAGTTGATTATTGTAATACTTCTGAACCCCAATTTAGCACAACCCCATGCAAAACCTGTTGAGTTGAGTCCCGAAAACCTAGAGGATTAGATTTTACTGATATGAATGCCAGGATCTATGTTCTCAAACAACAACAGGAGATGGGACACAAAAATGGGACAGGATAGTTGGAAAGAGGCTCTTACAATCAATCACAGGATACCACAGAGACTTAGAAAGAAAACACTCAATCACATCACCATGGTTACAAGTTACAAAATACAGCCAATACATGTACACACGAACACAATCACACACCAGCATAGGCAGGTCACTGCACTGTCACACACCGGGCAGCAGCATCACGGAAAAAATTGCTTACTCAAGTCCCCACCCAGTTCCTCCAAACAGAACCCCCAGGGCCAGAACAGTCCCTGCTAGAGCCCCTATCAGCCTGTTAGTGGCCACATTCACTGTGCACGGGAGAGAGGGAGCATCATTACTAACCATGCTGCTGCTCTTCCACAACAGCTTTATCCATAAGGATTGCTTAAAGAATGCTCTATATTTATGGGCCATCAACTTAATTTACATATAAAATTTTATATCAAATGTGGGTTTGGAATGTTTGACACATGATACATTGTTTTTGTGCATATGTGTGTATGAAGAAAAATAATGACAAACCCCGTGGTTCATCATCTTCCCTGGAATCGGGCTTTTTAGGAGGGTCAGATATGCTGCAGTCAGTCCCAGCCCATGTCACATCACACGTG
Organism: Chrysichthys thysi; assembly: GCA_030068315.1. NCBI lineage: Eukaryota > Metazoa > Chordata > Actinopteri > Siluriformes > Claroteidae > Chrysichthys > Chrysichthys thysi. Next base: position 15,060,179 of record JAQLOM010000034.1, read on the forward strand.
CACGTTGCCTCGTTATTGCAAACCTGTCCGCCATACAGCAGTGAGTAGAGGTTTTATTTAATCAAGTTTTACTATTACAGTGGAATCTTGCATTCCGAGTAACGGTCTGTGAGTTTTTCGCAAGATGAGCAAAAAGTTTTAATAAATTTTGACTTGGTTAACAAGCGAAGTTTTGCAAGTAGTATTCGTCTGCCGAGCCTCATGTGATCACACCTTGTCTCTCTCACTCACTGCAGGATTGTGGCTTCCGCGTTAGTATATACGGTTAGCGTGTGTGCCACTCATCTGTTTAATGACAACGCAATGTCGCATTTCCACAAAATCCTCAAAAGGAGGCAAAAGCAGCCATCATTGGATAGTTTCCTTGTTAAAATCGCACGAAAAGAAAAAGATTCCAGTGAGCTGACAGACTGCAGTGATTCTGTGAGTTGTATTGAAAGTAACACACAAGTATCCTCCTGCTCTCTGTCATGGATCTGCCCGCACGGAACGCGCGTGAAGCACTCCCAATAGCGGTGCATGCCGGAGGACTCACGGATAGAATACTTCCGGCGCCATGTTCACTAATTATATAGACTATAAATAGACTGACTCATGAACGGTAAGTTTGCATCTCCCCGCGCTATTGCCAAGCCATGTTCTAGTGTTTACCTTGCTCATGTTTTGACTCTTGTTTGTACTCTAGTTTCTG
>JAQLOM010000034.1:15100445-15110950 GCA_030068315.1 Chrysichthys thysi
TATATATATATATATATATGTGTGTGTGTGTGTGTGTGTGTGTGTGTGTGTGTGTGTGTGTGTGTGTGTGTGTATATGCATATCAAACTTAGTTATATCCTCTTCAGCTCACTGTTCTGTATTTTAGCCATTGTGATACTATCTTGCTTACTTGCTTAAATATACAGATTAGATTAAAAAAAAAAAACATGAACACAGATTGAGTAATTTAAAACCCAAAACAAATGAACATACAAAAAACAAACCAGAAATGACCATAGAGTAGAGTTTGTTCTGTACCCTGTATTTTAGATGGTTAGCTATAATTAGTGGGTTGTTGTGTCTACCAATGCCTGAGATTGCAGAGCGCAACCACAAGGTTTTGCTCTTTTACATGGTACTCAGTAAAAACCATACTGATGTACACAATAAAAGATTTTAATCACAATTCTTGGAAATTAGGGGTAGAGAGATCAGTGTCTTGATTACTTGGAGTGCTCCCATACTAAGCACCCTATGTGGTTTGGGACACAACCTTGAATGATTTCTGAATGGGAGTACTTGAGGCCCTTCAGATTAATCCAAGTAGTGGAGAACAGCACTCTTCTGCAAGTAGGTTGCAATAACATTTTACTACCAGAGATGGCAAAATCTTACATGCTGCAGATTTATTAATACTTACTCAGAATTCGACATTTTGGGTAATTAAGGTGCTTAGATTAATAATCTCAACTTTGCCTTACAGAATTTCTTTACATGTGCCTAAGACTTCTGCACAGTACTGTATATACGTATGCTTGGGTGCTTCATCATCATTAACCACTTTTATTTCTTTTGACCGACTGCTTTTTATCAAACAAATTCTACATCATCGACTTCAGAACACTGCGACCTAATTGTGAGAGGCTCAACCTGAGAAAAAACGCCTGACAGAATACTTACTTTCTGCTAAAAAAAAAAAAAACCAAACCTACATGCAGCAGGGTCATTTCATATGTTCACATGTACATCTGAATAATTTTGTTAATACTTTATAAACTTTAACAAGCTTCCATCAGGTTACACATTTTCCCCATTTGGTAAGAAGCATATTGTTGTGGGCTCGTAACATGACAAAATGTGCTCTCAATTTTTGTATTTAGATTTTTTATGGCTGAAAATTTGTTTAGCCTTTTTTTTTTTTTTTTAACTGTTGTTATTTGGACCCAAGATGAAGACAAGGGTTTTTGGGGTCCTAGTTATTTCTGCACACACAAACATTTGTTTTGAACAGACAAGCACAATGATGCACTTTGTCAGTTTGTCAATACATTCACGCTGCTGTTGGAGTTTGTGAATCAAGTCTAAATGTCTTCCAAAGAAGTCCACACTTTTTTTTTGCAGACTCTGATACAATCGAAATAAGGAGCAATAAACTGCAGTTATTTAAACAACAAATTTCAATAGCTGGAAAGTTGTGTAAATCCTCTCTATCTAATAATTTATTGAAAGTCAAATATCTAACAGAAACTCTGATTTACCCTTTAAATAGTCTTATTCAATGACCACCATATTACGTGAATAAAAATGATACTAGGGTTAACAAGGTACTAATAAGGCTAGGTAGGGTACTTAATAACTGAGGTACTCATTTTGGGAGGGGAAAAAGGCTTACAAACTATCATGATCTGTAGTTTTTTCACATACAGAAAATTATAAACAAATCAACACACATGATCAGTATAAAGTAACTAAATGCATAGCTGTCGATGCAACAAAGGATAGGATGTCAGACCCTGAAAGAGTATTTAGTTTTATTAGTAACAGTATTGTCATTACTTTTGTGATATTGACATATATATTGATACATATGCATTTACACTGTGTGCTGCAGAGCAGAGATTTCAAGTTTAAAACAACTCAACAAGGAAACTGCTTTAAGCCCACAGTGGATGTGTAATGTTTGCAGCTCTCATCTCTTTGAGGAAAAGTGCTCCTGGTCAATAAGAAAGAGCGGAGCTGCTCTGTCATGCAGTGACTAATACACACACACTCACAACTTAGCTCGACATCAGGGAGGACGTGTAGTCGTCAGCCTGACAAAATGCTTTACAGAACACACTCAAACTTTCTGGCTGCCGGACATTTCAGGACATCCTCTGTCCCACAAACCTGTGACAGTTTAGTGAAATGGAAGTGTATAATGAGTGGGCATTTCGCCTGTAGTTAATACCTAGCCCAACTTCCAATATGGTAGAAGAGGTTGTTGTCGAGCTTTACGATGTTGTCATGTCCCCGCAGTGCCGATAGTAGTGCTGTGAGGAGTCTACCGAGGACTGAACTAAAAAAAAAAAACCCAGCAGCCTAGCACTTCCAATGTTAGCCGAGGGTAACATACATTTTAATGCACTTTCACGCTATTATTACTGGCGCAAGGCTTCAAAAAGGAGTATTTTCCGTAGCATGTCGAGTACCGATGCATAACTGGTCCAGCCAATTTTATTAGGCATTTCCACAGTGTACTCGGAGTGAATACCCCGTAGAGCCTGTACTAATTGAAGGTAAGCCTAACTATCTTACAGCCGGCCGCTCTAGTAGTGACGCCGCCGCTTTTCAGCACTCTAATCCGCCACGCTTGCTACTCGAGGGCCGGAGATTTCGAGCTTACTGTGGGCCGCTGTTTTCAACCACCTTCTATTTACTATCTGTAGCCATGTTAAACATGGTAATATACAGTTAAAACGTTAAGTTCTTTATCCGGGCATACACAATTTTTTCTTTCTTTCTCTTTTAAGCTTGCGTTAATGTATAAGGTTTTTGAACGTAATGTTAGCTAGCAGGCTGCGGAACTGGCTAGCCTTAGCAGTTTGTTTTTTTGTGGGCCTGAGTCTATAGGCCTGTGCGCCTGTCTACGGTTTTCTTTGTAACAAAGATATATGCGATTAATAAATATTTCGTACTATTTTTATAGCGTGGAATACAGAACAATCCGTATAAAATAGTGTTTTTTTAATAACCGTTTACGAGTTGGGAAATAACCTGTAACTGCGTTAACGTGTCTGCGTTTCCTGGATACGGCGGCTTTGTTTTTAGCCCCATTAGCTAGTTATTCAGCTAACGCTGTGTGTATTTTAAATATATTGGCTAAGCTAACTAGAGCGCTCTGGGAAATGTATCTAGCTACTGGCTAACACTAGTTATATTAGATAGAATACAAATTTGTCCTTCTTTGTAATTTGCGATGTCGCTTTTAATGTTCGCCTGTAATCGTTTATGTTGACAGTTGTTTAGCTAGTTAGCGTTACTTCACATTTAACGTTGTTTGTAGTTGAACCGAGGGTGGCTACCTAGCTATACACGGATTAATTATATTAACCTGGCAGCTATATAATCCGGTTTTCTTTTTAAATTTCACTTGACATAGCTAAGCCACCTACGTGAGTTTGTTTATCATTTGTCTCAATCTCTATTTACGTTATAAGGTTAACAAACAAGCCACGACTCGACAGCGACGTTGACTCCCATGTTATTTCACAGCTGTTCTGTTATCGTCCAGAAAGTAGTGGCAATTTGGTCTGGTGTTAAGATGCATGCCTTTTACTCATCGTGTGGGAGAAATCACCGACTGAAATTAAACAGCAAACCAAAAACTTAAGACAGGGTTCCCTCTTTTTCCTATTTGGTTTTGTTCAAACGGGGCTCAGATCATAAAAATATCAAGTTAAACCCTTACCTAGTTGATTTAGTGTGCATATTATTTGTGTCATGCTCATGTTTATTTATTGTACAGGCTGTTTGATATTAGTCTGTTGTAAGCCCACTTGTTTTTAGGCTCTGTGCTTCAGTGTCCTCAGTGACCTCCGTGTATTTGCCCTGATAAGTGATAGACCTGTTTGACTAGTGTCACTCTCCTCACCTGACACTTGTGACCACTCCCATGTGTGCCGGAGCTGTGCACTGCCAGTGTGTACAAGATCTCACCTTTAATTATTTCATAAAGTTAGTTTTCTTCTTTGACAGCATTGCCATATTACATGTAATCAGATGCCTTTAGAGATTTTGTGAAAGGTTTTTGTTATCTTGAGCTTACGGGAGGGGGGGACACGACAACTCTGATTCAGCTCCACCTTTGAGCCACAGGGTTACAATGTCTTTAAAATGTTCTTGGTTCCCTTTCTAATATGCAAAATGAGCCAACAAATTAGGAACCCAGACTCTCAGGACGAGGTTTTTTTTTTTTTTTTTTGGTCTGGGCTGTTTTGTTTTATTCATATTTTTATTCCAGGTGGCAATTGGAAAAAGATGATTTTGCAAAACAGAGGCTTTTATTTGATTTGTTTATTTAAACATAATGTGTTTCCAGCTCATGGTGATGCACTTTATTCTGAATCTGAATCATATAACTTTTCAGCTCGTGGTTAAATGTATTGACAGAAAAGACCATCCAGACATGAATAATATCTTGCGCATGCTGTGAAAAGAGAGAACGCCACAGTTCACTGCAGAAACAGCCTACTAGCTGTTTAGCACCAACACAAACGTGATGTGGTACATGTTAGATGGAGATGATAATCATATACTATACATATACTAATCATACACTACTTTTTTGCTACGTCAATTTCTGGGCATCTCAATCATGGTATTGGGCATCGCACTGGAGCTTTTGCCTGCCCAGAGTGCCAGCTAATGTCTTTCTGATTTGTCCATCCCTGGTGTAAATGGACCACATTTTACATTTAATCCTGAATTTTAATGTGTCAAACAATTTTAGGACCATTTATTTGGTCTGATAAAATTAAATCTTAATTGTGAGGTACTCATTCTAATAATTATTTCCTAAACATCATACTGGTATACAAGTTGTGTACTGTGATTTTTGAATACAGGGTTGATAAAGTTAAACGTCATTTGTTTAATTTACTTTCTCCTGTCAGCTGATGTTTTCAAGGAACAGAGTCACGTGATGTATGAGGGGAAACACATACACTTCTCGGAGGTGGACAATAAGCCTTTGTGCTCATACAGCCCTAAACTCTGCAAGCAACGCAGACTCAATGGATACGCCTTCTGTATACGGCATGTTTTAGAGGACAAGACTGCTCCCTTTAAACAGTGTGAATATGTGGCCAAGTACAACAGCCAGCGATGCACCAACCCCATTCCGAAAGCCGAGGACCGCAGGTGAATTGTCGTTATACTTTTTAAAATTTCAAATTCAAGCTTTATTGTCCTAGAATCACAAAACCTCAGCTATATACAGGTGTATTAAGGTGCTTTCCCAAGATTCAAAAAGCGGACATTGTCCGCAGAGTTCTTTCGTAGCATAACTTCATAATTGTCAGTATCTTGTGACTGAGTAAGGTGTATTATTATATAATAGCCTGTAAAGCTTACCTCCTTGGGGAAAGTTGCAGAATTATAGCTCTTGACTTGTTAAACACCTTGATGCACCCAAAGCAATGATGGCATAACCAGTGATGACATAAAGAGGGGCTTGACGTTTACTTATGCAGTATCATTATGCATCTGTACAGGGCCGTTGGATAGTTTTCAGCAGTGAAATTAAAAGGAGAGTAACAAGGCAACGACCACACTATTATTTCACTGAGCAGCTAATTAAACAATGACAATCCATCTTCACAGAAACATTTTGACGTCTACGTTTTCAAAGCTTGTCGCATCTTGAATTGAATGTGTTTTACATGTACAAAATTAATCTGATGATGATTACAAATGTGATAAGACTATGCGTCACCTAATTTAATTTTTTAGCAGTGTTGCTACAAGTAATTACAAAAGCAGTTGTGATGAAATAATGTAACTTGTAGAAAACTATTTAATAGACAAAGTAGTTGATTAGCATTAATTTATGCTACAGCTTTTATTTTATTAGTGAAAACAAAAAAAAGTTTACACTAATTTACAGATGGAGGTCAGAAGTTCAGACTTAGCATAGCCTATACTGTATGTTACCTTAGTAGTCTGGATATTGGTCTAAAAGCCTTGTGAATTTATCAACTTTCTTGAAATCTGATACTTGGTAAGAGTGCATATTCATGATTATTAATGTGCATGTAAATATACTTAGTATTTTTATTTTTTGCTACACGTTTCAGTATTCATTGCCCACTTTGCTGCTTGGGATGTAAATGCAGTAAGAGGAAAGATATTTAGTTAGATGTATTTTCCACAAATGACACTGATTTCCAAATATTAAAGTTTATGACATGCTTATCACCATTGTTTTATTAGTGTTTAATGGTAGTGTTTTCTATTTTAGATACTGTAACAGCCACCTGCAAGTGCTGGGCTTCATCCCCAAGAAGGAGCGTAAGAAAAAACATGATGCGCTGGATTCTGTAGCTCTGAATATCACCGTACCCTCTCTAGCTCTCAAAGCCTCTAATGGCTTAGATGGCTTGCCGCCGTCCCCGCCCTGTACCCGTCTGCCCCCCATTGCCCTGTCCAACACACATTTGCTTGACCCCTTCGCCTTTTACGAGGAGGATGTGGATGGAGTGGAAAGCACCACACGCAAGAACTCTGTACTTAAGAGGAAGCCTGCTAGTCGGCTAGTGATTAGTCAGCAAGGGCCACGGCATGACGCTGACCTTCCTTCACCCACGTTGGAGCAGTTGGCACCAGTCACAGTGTCTTGCACACTGCCCAAATCACCACACCTACCACCACCCCCACCACCAGCAGCACCACCTGCACCTCCCCCACCCTCACAACATGTTGGTCACACATCCTACATACAGCACGGGGCATCACAGGCTCTGATATGTAAGCCTACGCCACCTCCAACTGCAGCATCCGTGTTGCCTGCCATGCCCCCCTCAGCAGGCCAGCAGTACCGGAAAACCTTCCTCACTACCCCCAGTCACCCACCTGCTGGCGCTCGGGAGTACCCACAGAGCTGCACCATCGCTATGCGACCCACTGCCTTCACAGCACCTCCTGCCTGCCTGTCAAGGCTACAGCATCTTGTGCAGCTCTGTGCAAACAGACACAGGGAGCACGGCGACCTCTTTCCTCATCTTGGTATTAACAAATCAACAGTTTTGATGTTTTACCAGCCTCAGTGATAGAGCACTAGTAAACTGCATAATGCAGACATGTCTTACTTAAACTTAAATATAGTGACAAGCTACAGACATGAGTTTAAAAAAAAAAAAAAAGTTAAAATATCTATCAGTAATTAGATCCTGAAGTGGTATTTAAATGGCTGCTTGCAATGAGTGACAGTATGTATTCATGGAGATATACTAACCTGTGTAACTGTGTATGCAGGGCTGGACTGGTCTGATGAAAGTGCTGATGAGGATGAAGAAGCAGAAGAGAGAATTCCTTCGTTGCCTCAGGCCTGGAGACTGCAGGAAGCGAGTCCTGACCACCAGTAAAGAATTCTTTTACCATTGTAAAACATATGTGAGCATGTTTAAGTGTGACTTCTGCCTGGATATGGTAAAACCTAATGGACCATCTCACCTGGCTTTTAAGATGATCAGTATTTATCAACATATATCAGCTGTAGCTATCTGTATCTATGGACCTTCTTGTAAACAACTTTTCAGGTTTTCTACCACTTCTTATATTTGCTCCGTGTGTCGTCCCCCACCCCCAGTTCCATTGGTGAATGTGAGGAGCCTCGGCGGTCCCGTCTGGCTCAGCTCTGCACATACTTGCAGGAGCGTTACAAGCACCTGTGTAGGCAAGAGAGAGCTGCCACACGCCACACCAGATACAAATATGCCTTTAGGAAAGCTCTGCTTCATGCAGCCAGCAAGGACCCTGACTGCACAGGAGAACTCATCCAGGAGCTCAGCAAAACATCACACACCTCCAGCAGGTATAGGAACTGAGAGAGTGTGTGTGTGCGTGAGAGTGAGTGAGTGTGTGTTTGCATAAGAGCAAGTGAGAGAATATGTGAATGAGTGAAAGAGCAGCTGATTTAGAGAGGGTGAAATTGTATGCTAAAAGATGTTTCATGTTTTCTAGGCATGCAGTACAACAGGAAGTGGAAAAATCTTTGTGTACTGGTAGCACCAAGGGTCAACCCTGCAGCAACCCCTCCTTGCCTTTTACACGCCACTGCTTCCAACGTATCCTTCTATCATACGCTCACATTCACTCCAGTGCACCAATTACCTATTACAAATAATCAGCACCACATCTCTGGGTTTTCTAGTGAAATTTTTGCTATCTTTTAGTTATGTGCAGATGTACATTTTACATCTAATGTGGAGGTGTTTTTTTGGGGGGCGGTCTGTACTGTTCCTTGACAGTTTTGCTTTGTAGATATCCTGCTGAACCGCTCACAGCAGCTCTTCTCCAGCTGCACGGCACGATTTGCTGATGGGCAGCAGTGTTCTGTCCCCGTCTTTGACATCACACACCAGACACCTCTCTGTGATGAACATGCCAAGAAAATGGTAATTAAAAGTTTCTGTAATGTATTGGCCTCCCTCCCAGTTCAGAATAAAGGAATGAATTTCCAGTGCAATAAACGGCTGATAAATGAAGGCAATTTCTGTAGAACGCCATTATAAATGAACAAGTACGAGTAGTTCTGTTTAATACTTAAGTTATATTCCTTAGACAAGACTCAATAATGAATGTGGTTTATTTACTACCGGTTATAGTGGAAGGTTATTATGCCCAACCATTACAAAAATCCTGCTTCAGCCTTATTACAAGCTAATGCATGTGTGTATAAACTACATTCTTGCTCCATGCATATAAAACTGTACTAATATCTCTGGAGCTGAACCTAAAACTAATAAACTGATGTGTAGTAACATTTAGCAGAAGTGAGAATTTTAAATACTATTTTAAAAGTAAGACAAAGGCAAATAGGATGAAGTAGAACAAAATGGGTAAAGCAGTGCAACACTGACCTGAACAGAAATAACTTTTTTGACCAGTTCATAGAAGGAAAAATTCATTTTCTTCTTACAGAAATTGTTCCACATGGTTTTGGTGTCTTGTTCTGGAGATGCTAAAGTAAGCTCAAAAGTAAGGCTGATTAAAATAAAAAAAAGTGAAACAATACAAACCGTACTACAAGGATAATTAAATATGATTAGTTATTAATTAGACATGATTAGTAGGCATGCTCATGCAGCACTGAGGCCTGGAGGCCAACATTTTAAAGTGAAAATTTTCTTTAATAATACTCATTATAAAAATATCCTGACTAGCAACTTGATGTCCATTGGAGAATTTTCAATTGCATCATCAATCGGCTCAGCTTGGCTTACATACATGGCTTGGCTCGTACAGAATTTTCCCAGATTGTTATCAGGGTGCTTGCATCATTTCAGGCTTAATTAAAACTGCTGATGTAATGTCCATCAGTCTGTATCGTTGCTACTATATGCATCATTAGGCTAAGAACAGAAAGCATGCAATCTCCTATCTTACCTGGGTTTGTGTTAGTGTGTGCTGTAGGATCAGGGGTATTAGTAGTGCATAGCTAACCATAACAATACAGTAGAAAATGTAACTGCTGGGATGTTTGATTTTACACTTAATTATTAATTTGCACAAACTTGGATGGTGATACTGTTGAACTCTTCGTACATTTATAGCTATACAATGCCATTTTGAACCTGGAATTAGGACCAGTTAAATAAGTAGAAAAGTAAAGGATAGTCTTTTGCTTCACAAGAATACAATACAAAAATAAAAGAAACTTAAGTGAGATCATTGCATTGCTTTTTTTTTTTTTCTGAAAATCTAACACATTTCCTTAAAAAGATCCCTTTCATCAGAACCAGTTTGACAGTCGATTAAACACCAAGGAAAGATCAAATGTGTCAAAATCCTTTCATTTTGAACTCAAGCCTGTGAATCCTTTGAACTCAACAAAAATTACTTGACAGTGCTGTGTTATTTGAAACAGAAGTGCATGTGACGTTAACCATTGTGAAGGCAGGTTTAGTACCATGACCAGCCATGAAACCAGACTTACTACAGAGTAAAACAAAAAATGTATTCCATTGTTGGCGTCTATGTTAAAGGATTTAATTGACAGGCTTGGTTTGTTTGATAAACCAAGTGTGCGTGTGTTTCCTGCAGGATAATTTCCTCCGTGGGGATAGTAACAGGCGGGTGCAGCAGCAGCAGAGACGGCCACGTAAAAAGACCAAACCACCAGCATTGACAAAGAAACACAAGAAAAAGAGGAGGAAAGTAGTGCGGCGTCCCCAGAAACCCATTCCTCCTGCCCTGCCACAGGGCAACCTGCCTATGCCCCCCACATTGGCACTGCCCACCCACCATGCCAGTATCAGGTAGACCTACCCACACACAAACACACACCACATCAGCCTCACATAGCTTAGTTCCTTTCCAGCTGACAGAATGGTATGGTACAGTGCATACCACATTCATTTCCATGACTTTTGCTACACTTGAGAAACAAGATAGATAATTCTGTAGGGATCTGAGGGTGGTGATGTAGTATACAGTGGGGCAAAAAAGTATTTAGTCAGCCACCAATTGTGCAAGTTCTCCCACTTAAAAAGATGAGAGAGGCC
>JAQLOM010000034.1:15125153-15136902 GCA_030068315.1 Chrysichthys thysi
ACACACACACACACACACACACACACACACACACACACACACACACACACACACACACACACACACACACACGTTAGGCTTTGAGGTGAACTTCAATGTCAGGACTGATAACGCAGTTCTATTCACAATGCACATTCAAGATGGAATACATTCACACATTTATTGAAGTACCTTTAATGTCTCTGTGAATTTTCTTTTCTGAATGCAAGTACTCAAGCCCCTTAAGAATTTCTCTCAAAATAGTAGCAATCTGGGACTCATCCAGTGACCCTGGCTCCAGCTGTGACAGAGGGGACAGTGTGATAGACCCTACATGTATAGGCACTGTGGAATACACTCTACAGGACTACTCATTATGAACAGAGACACAACGGTCATGATCAATACTACATGCTACTCACCAAATCTAATGCTGAACCTCCTCCTAAATACTCCATTATGATCCATAACTTCGTGCCCTGAAAGAGCAAGAGAACACACATGAGGACATGATGCTAGAACTCAGAAGCGCATCCTGCCACAAGCAGATCTAACAACCTAAAACCCACAGAGCTCACATGACTTGTGCGACTATGAGCATACAGCTGAGTTATGAAGAACAAGGGATTTATGAAGAAGTGCACAGGAAAGTTGCATCAACTACCAGCAAACAGATCCAAAATAAAAACTTCAACAATATAATCATTCTGTGAGTGTGCTCCTGAATGTCTCATTTATAACATAAATGCAATCTACAGTGAATAATACACTGTCCAATGTTTTTTAAATCTCCAAGAAACTTTCTGTATTATGCACCGCAGGCTATGTTCACACTCATCTAGCCTTTGAGTCTTAATTTTCATATTCTTTATATTGGATTTACACAGTAGCTAAACAGTTCAACATGCTCCTCGGTATGAATGATTAGTTAATGATCACCATTAAACAAATTCAGCTTGAAATGCAGGATGTGTACCTTGACATTTCTGGTTACCATGTTATAATCCTCTAATAGAGTGATTCTCAAACTGAAACATAACCAAAGGGTCTGTGATACTTTTTTTAAGGAGGTAGAAATCACACTGGCAGAAATAACATGCACAATTTCTATAATTATTAGCCTTTTTGACCAAGTTTAATTCAAACCCAAAAAAGTGTATAAATAATGCAGACATGGACCTAATGTGTTCTGTGAATGGAAAGTTCAGCAATAATAAAAATGCTATGATTCCAATAAATGGAAAATAAATACCTGGAGTCTGTGCTGAGCAGATCTATGAAATTTAATTTACTGTTAAAAAGGTACAAAAGGTCCAGCTACAAAAGGCCTGAGAACCCTCTGTACTAGTAATTATCATATTGGGCCATAAGCGCTTAAAGCCTTTAAACCAATGCTGCAAAAATTAAAAGTTAAAAACTGAATTCGTATTCAAGTTTCCCAAAGCAGTTTTATACAGAAGTATTAAAGTTTTGATATGTGAATTTAGTTCTGTGGTAACAAATACCATACCCATCTATGTAATGAGTGTAGGCCATGCAAGAGGACACTGCCATTTTCTGCTATTTAAAAAAAAATCACATTTGTAAATGCTGGGTATTATTTATTCACAACATTCCATACTAGCAATATAAAACCTCATAATAAACTTATTACAAAATGCACAACACAACAATGAAAATCTGTATGACATTCTTAGCCAGAAAGACCATTTGGAGGAATTTAGCCAACGGTCACTCTAGTTAGATAAAACAAAATGGCAAAGAAACAGCAGTTAGCAACATGCCTCATCTTCATAGGAAAGCTTAACACTTAACTATGGCTTGCATATGCTACGCACTCTTGGAGTATAAAAATTCAATCCTGACTGCATACTGCTGCCATTCAGTGACCACAGAGTTCAAATCAGGCAGGAAGTGAAAACACAGCCACTGAGAGGAAATGATGAGCAACAATGAAGAAAGGCAAGTCAGTTCCAGACAGCTGTAAAGGTGCATCAGATCTTCAGAGGTATTGTATTTGCATTGACAGGACTGACGATCGAGACGTGACATTACGGGGCTATCTTTTCAATAAATTCAAACTCATACATGCAGCATGCAATCTTTTCTTTGCATCAGAGCAGGGCCCTGCCGGAAACTCCCTGGGGAGGCAGCTGAATACACAAATAATCCTAAACAGGATGTCACACAATTGTCTTAAATCAAATCTGAATTAAAAAAAAAAAAAAAAAAATCCACAGCATACCATTTTGCAGCCATGCTTAAGAGAAAAGGGTAACACTTCAGCATGGAATAACAGACATATGTTTACAGGTTACAGCTTACAAGAGTGGATTTAAGGCTTATATGACTGTGTAAAAAAGAAATGAACTTATTCAAATTTGTAATTTAAACTGTAATAATTTAATATTCGTGTCTATTTTTACATGCTTGCAAGGATTTAATTATTTATTTATTTCATGATGCACCATGAAATAATTACATTTCTCAGTCATCCATCAAATTTAGTGGGCAGGATCTAGCATCTAATTGGTCACACACACACACACACACACACACACACACACACACACACACACCATAAAATCCATGTTGCTGGTTGTTTAAAACTTACACTCTGTTGGTATGTTCTCGCATTTTCTTCCATTGAAATGAACCCAATTTTTAAGGTTTTATAATTTTCACATTTACCCCAGAGCTTTTTTTTTTTTTTTTTTTTTTTTTTTTTTTTTTTTTTAAACTACTACCAAGGGCCATACCTTTCCCTATCCTGCAGAACTTCAATTGACCACATAACTGCAGGAAAAGTCCAGTTTTTGGGGTGCAAATCTCTAGAGACTCTTAGGTCCCAGAGCCTTTCCTATACTAGTTCTAACAGACCACACAACAGAGTGAAAGGGTTAAGTATGGCTCTGGCCAGCACTGCCCGCTTCCACCATTATTATTTGCATCTCCTTTTCTGACTAAATTAGTTGGTTCAATTTCTCAAAACATAAGAAAACTAGTAATGTAAGCCACCATGCCCTGATCAGAATAAAGTTTGTACTAAAGATGAATGAACGAAAGCAGTAAATGTCTCACACCAGCACCCTAGACACACTCCATGCGTTTCTTTATGCCGCAAGCTTCATATCTGACTGCTACCAGCAAAAATTACCAGTAGGTGTTTAAAACAACTTGTATGAAATTTACAAGCCATGTGGGGTGCTTTGGTAATGTCTCCTTTAATACCTTGCGGGAGGTGATAATCCAGTCCTTCACAAATAACTGTACGCCAGCATCTACTTTGGTATATTTGATTTGGAATGCCCATTTTTCATAAACCGATCAAACTCTGACGAAATATGCAGTTTCCCTCAAAAATGTAAAGTCACAGAAGAAAAATGTGAATGAATTTCCACTTCACTGTCGTTAAATATGGCTTTATCGGTTTACACAGCAAATAACACTGATTATATCGTTCGAGAGAAAAGAGAGACTAATAGAGGCATCTCCTGTTCTCTGACAGACATCAGTACACATCTGGAAAATTGCCTTCAAAAAACAAGCTTTGGAAAAACATTAAATTGGGGGAAAGACAGCTGATATTTGATGCTGAGAGCAAGTATCATTCACAACCAAAAAGTACACCACTGACAATCATATTGTCAATATATAAGATAGACAGAAAGACAGAGTGGGGAGGGGGGGCGTCAATCGCTCTCCTACTACATGTACACCCTAAAATGGTACATGAAGTAATATACATTAAGGCCAGTATAAGAAACACATCTTATACCTTTCTGCATAGTTGTGATTTGACTATAAGTGATGATCCACTTACCTTCAGATATGACCCATAATACTTTGTAACAAAGGGGCTGTCACACTGGCTCAGCACTGTAATCTCCTGCTGAATGTCCTCAATTTCATCTTCTGCCTCCTCCAGGTCAATGATCTTAATAGCCACGACCTTCTGTGTACGATTGTCTATTCCTTTAAACACCTCTCCAAATGAGCCTTTCCCGATCTTCTCCAGCTTAGTGAACAGCTCTTCTGGGTCGGTTTTGATGTTCTAAACAAAGAATGGTATATTAGGACGTGGTTAGAGTCAATGACAAGCTTTTGGCCAACTTCTTGATTAAAAATCAAATCCACGTCATGCTTTGGGTCCAAGGTTGTGCATCCCAGTTTTCACCTTGCAATGGATATGAACTGGAGAAACTTTAGATTCTACATTCTACACACGTGACATACGTGCACATGCAACAACGTAAACTACATCCAAATGACACCTCAGTTAAACCCACTGAAAACAAAGAGCAACTTCACTGAGCTTCTTCCTTCATTACGGCCCCAAAGAAAGACACCCTGTGCTATTAGCCAGTAGAACACACCACAGTTTCACATCTCAACTACATGACAAAAGTAGCGAGTCCTTCAATTGCAGGCAACTGATGACAACTTCATAAAGCCTAATGCATTTGTGCCCATCACCAAACTTCGCTGCTATATCACATAGCCTGTGATGTCTCTTGTGTTTTTACCTTCACTACACACTGTATAAAAAAATAAAAAATAAATTTTTGTACCCACCTTCTTTTGAACAGAAGCTCCTACTGAACCCGATTATGTACACACTGCACTCATTTCATAATGCTTATAGACTTTATGTACAATGAAAACACATTATAATAATTTGATAGTCTAAAGAATGTGTGCAGCATATATGTATTTATTCATAATAAAGCACAGAAATGAAGTTACACATTGCAGTGAATGTACGAGACTCTTGTAGTGAAAACTAAAAACCTGAGCTGCACAAATCACAAAGATAATGGGATTACTTTTCATTGCTTGTTGGTATGTGTCAAAAATAAAGGACGTTTACAACAAGACACTCCTGGCAAAGCAGTTAGCTACTTATGGATTCAGCATGTCACATTCAGGAAAAGAAAGCAAAACAACCAACAGAAGAATAAAAAAAAATAGTAATAAAAAAAAAAAAAATGCATCCATGAAACATCCAGAAACCTACGACCCCATTACAACAAGCCAAAAATGACACACACCCAGTTCTGTTTGTCGTAGTGGTTCACTAGTTTCTTTTCTCTAGTTATACCATACTAGTAACTTGCTTTTCATTTCTTGGCCTCAAACACTATATATTGATAAAAGTCTGTGACAAAGTTCAAAAGCAGGCTTCGTAGTGCGTTGCTCAAATTTAGGGCCCGCAATAATTGTTTAAAAATATGTCAGGAAAAGAACATTACTTTTCTTTCGAGTTGGAAACAATCAGAATCAAAAATAATGGAGGTTTTTTTTTAAGGACGGTGTTCATCAGATTAATTGGAGCTGCTTTTTAGATTACTTGACATACAAGGCACAGTTAACGCACAAAAAAAGTCTGGAGCATCTGTCACACAAACCAAACTATTGTTGCACTACCACTTATCAGTCACGGTCAGGCCTCTAACAAGTCTAGGAAAGTTTTCTGTTTTAAATAAATAAATTAGTTTGTTATAACACAGAGTAGAGGGTTACCTGGTTCATGACAGACTCTATTTGAGCTCTAGTCTTTCAGCTGATCATTACTCACACTGGTCCTGTCAGTCAGGTAGAAAAACTTTATCATGACAGTAAACCGGGGCGTTATTCACACACACTTATCGTGAATGTATGAGCGCACTATCTTAGGGAATGGTGCTAAAGGGCCCATCGGAGCCGGAAACAGTTAATCAGAGGGAAAATTACAGCCTCAACCTGGCAACCAGCTTTCATTTCAACAGACCTGATCAGAATGAAGTCTCATTCAGATTGTTCCATGAGTTATCTAAAGGGTGATATTTATTTTAACCATAGACTGATAATCAACCTTCAGACTTTTGCTGAATTTTTCACAGCTAATAATTTTAACATGTGACTATATTCAGGAAAGAAAAGGTTTTGACCAAAACTGAGCTTTTCTGCCATTAACAATATCCTTGATATCTAGACATGGAAGACATCCGACATCTAAATAAGTGTGTTACAAAAGATGTGAAAATATTTTACCCTCACCGGCTGTCTGCAAGTATCACACTGACAAAAAAAAGGCTAGTTAAAATAGACCATGTGCGACTTAGTTTGCATACTTGGGTACTTACACTTGCTATTTTGAGTGTAGGAGCACATTCACACTGAGACGTATGGCAACATGCAGTACACTAAGAGTACCCAGATGGTGTAGTCAAAATGTTGAGTGTGCAACACTGCACACTTCTCACCCTCAATGGTCGCCATCTTGGCTACGTGACAGAATTGGAGGGACCACCGAAATATTTTTAACCAGTTGGAAGAGGGCATGTCATCAACATCACATCGTGAGAAACATCTATGCTCGCAACCGAGGAAAATTAAGCATACATGCATTCTTAAAGAGGAGAGGCAGAAAAGCTGGAAAATATTTTTTAGCTGTTTAAGTGACAAATCACGATTTCCTGCAAGTGCACAACTCGCAGTGTTCGATTTGAGACACCACCACCCTGTCAAAATTCATGCCCTACAAAATTAAGTACATAATATGCACATACTTGAATAAAAAGTGTGCAGTGTACAACATGGAACTATAGTATAACGGAATATATAACCATTTATAACGGAAGTACATGAACTGAGGCATATCTTCAGTCTAAAGATGCCTAGAACCTTGCTAGCCATGTGTGAGCTCAGTACAGTGAATGCTATGCTTTGATCAATCTGCATCGCAGGTACGAGTCATTGTCAAACGGCCATAAGCCTGATCTGTTCAGACTGTAATAACACAGGTTTACAAAATGTCTGTGATGCTTCTGCATGTCACATCATCAAAACAAAGAAGAGAGGATACATACTCTCTACAGAACTTTAAAAATGTTGAAATAACCCAACGTAAAATATTTTAACAAAAAGAGAGGTAGTCTCCAGAACAGAACAAACTCAACCAGCAATTCTATCCCACTGACTTTTTCCTCAGGTGACGAGGCAGAGAGTGATGGGGATGATGCCGACTGAAGTGAGGACTCATTTCCTCTTACAGTTCTCTGAGAGCAATGTTGTATTTCCTCAGGTAGTTGTATTTACTCATTTGGTGACATTTGGTAAACTGAGCAGATTGACATTAAAAGGTCCAACAGTGACAGCTCAGTGATGCTGGATTTGAACTCACAGCCTTCTTTTGTAGCTCAAATGTTTAACCACTGATCCACCATGTTCTTACAGTTATAAACGCAGCACGAGACAAAACATCTTCAAGCAGAAATCTTTAAAAGTGAATCACCATGTTTACATGCACAAAACATTGCATGCTTTGCCCTTATTCCGAAAAAGACAACATTCCCACGAAGCTTATACACAGCTAATAGAAATGAGTATTCTACCAATACTCCCATTTACATGCACGCATCTCTACCCCAGTCTTACAAACAACGCACAGAGCTGCCCATAAACAGGCAAGAGGCTGTAGGTCACAAACTGCAGTAGAAACCCCAACTTAGATGCACATTTTGAATGTGCTAGACCAATGTTTCCCAAACTAGGGGTCGCAATCCAAAATGGGTCACCAATTTTTATTTATTGGGTCGCCATTTGGCAGGTTCGTTTTGTGTGTAAATGTAGATGTAATGAGTATTCATGATATATTTTTGTAAGTTTAGGTCCTGATGCGACACCAAATATCTCTTTTGGGTCTTGTACTGAAAAAGTTTGGGAACCACTGTGCTAGACATATGTCCAAAGAATAATATCCTGATGTTATATTAAAAACAAAAAACAAACCACTACACACAATATCCGCATATTCCACATATCTCGATCAGAAAATGCTAAATTAGGAACAAAATTAAATTCACAATATGCTGTAATATGTACCTGACCTGTATCAAATTCCAAGTATCTTCATATCAGCAATAATTGCTGAGTATTAGTATGTGTGTGTAAACATACTGAATGTCCTTTTCCAAACTTTGGGAATAACCCAGAATTTTACTTACAATTTGTTGACTTTTTTTTTTGGTCCATTCATTTGTTATCCAGCATACAGGAAGAAGGTTTATGACAGAAACGCTGCCTGTTACATCATTTCCCATAAAACAAAGTATGCTTGATGATGTCAGAGAAGCTATGACTAATTTTACAGCGACAGTAAACAAATACAGACTTGAGGTTCATGGCAAGATACAACATAATTGCTTTAAGAATACATGAGACATGCTGGAAGAGATGATGACAAATTAAAAACAGCAGTCTAAAACCTATTACAACACCAGAACGGAGAGCCAGGTGATGACCGATTTGTGTGACTGGGACATGGAGCAGGAAGGAAGGCGCTGCAGTGCTGGTAACCCACATAATGTTTACTCAGTCAGCAGCTTGTGCTTCAGTCTTGACCTCAAAGCCCTATCTGATCCGGCACTAGACCGGCAGGGCTATACCACAACCACTACTGACATCGTTTCTAAAGCCAGGTCAAACTCAGTCTCATTATACCTCCAGGTCAATGCACATACATCAAGACAAGCATGACTTGGTCTCAGGAGTTGTACACAACTCGTGAAGTTCCAGGTCAGAACAGTAATGAGGTCACTGTTATCCGTCAAATATGAACACTATCCATCAACATGTACATCAAAGTTGTTGTGTCAGTCTGTTTTGTAATTCATATGACTTACGTAAGACCATGTTCCTCTTATGATGCTGACTACAGACAGAAAAGGTCCGTGTGAATGGTCCTTTTTTAGTAATAAAAGACTAAAGCCAAGTCTCAGTCCTACAGTAGACATATGGATGAAAGCGTGCAGAGGTGGGAACATTTCTGATAACACAGCATTCATACGAGGCTATACAGCATTGCTACTTCATTCAACACATACTGAGTAAATTAAATGTGTAAATCGAATGACCTACTTATCCTGAGTGCGAAAGGGCTAATAAATTGTCCACAATATCACAGAAGATAGACAAATAAAAAAAAAAAAAAGTCATCATTGCTTTCTACATAGCTGTTAACACGCATCTCGACAGTCGAAACGGTATCGGAAATTCTCCCGATGCACCTCCTACCGTTCCAACTGTCAAAAAAATTACATGATTTCTAAGGCAAACCTACCTCTAATGTCATCGCACCGTTTTTCAAACATTGTCAACGGATGTACTTTTGTCTTCTCTCGGATACGATTAAAATGAAACAGGATCAAATTTTAGACTGCATTTTTTATAAGATTTTTAATTATTTATCTGCTGTTTGGACTCCAGTTCTTAAATGGTTCCGACATGGGAGTTCCCCCAGAAAGAAAGAAAAGCAGGCCCCACATTTCTGTATCAGTCACAACCACCGCCTATGCTCTCACTCATTTTGTGTGTCCAAAAATCCAAGATACACTGTGAAGGAAGCAGGGATACAACCTGGATGGGTTAGTAAGTTAATTCACCATGGTGCACAAGGGGGAAAAAATATTCTTGCACATTAACATGCAGACAGGAGTGGATTACAATGTGTTTCAGAAGATTTACCCAACTGTGTAAAAGGAGTAACAGTAGATTTCTGATCCCTGATTATCCAACTCCATGTACCATGATCTGACAGGGACATACAGCCTCACTCCCAACACAACAGCATTATTTCGTTAACTCAGAGTTTCCCTAAACCACAGGTCTTCGATCTCATCAGTAAAGGGCCAGTCAGTGTCCCTTCAGGCTTTCAGCCCAGCCAAACTGGAGACACACTCAGAACTGTTTGGAAGCTATGACCTGACTGAGCAAGTGAAACCAGGTGTGGCACGAAAGCCTGCAGTCCTACCGCTCTTAAGTTTGTGGAGAAGACTGAAGACCCATACTACCCCAAACAATATAATCCTCACCTGCTATGGCTGGAGATGAAACCGCTCAGTCATTAAAAGGCATACAGTATCGAGGCTACACTCACAACTATTACTTCCGGTGTTGTTTCATGTCTTGTGGCGCTCAGGAAACTCCCCAGGAAACTGAACTAGTATCATACACAACCCGCTTCTGGGTGCCTTGGGCTCATTACTGCTGCACAAACATGGGAAACTAACTCCTAAAATGCACAAAATTCACTCCAAAGGTGAACACTCAGTAGCAAGTGTATTGGTCCAAACCCCAAACGAGGCTCAAGTGAAACACTGAGTGACTACATAGTAAACACACTCCACTTTGTGGATCTCAGCAATGCTGTGTCGTGTCAACATACCCGTCCTTTCATGAACATCTTAGTTCCTGTCTTCAGTAATGTGTTGTGTGTGTAATAATGGGTGGTTGTCTAACGTTACCTGCATGCCTGGAACAAGTCCTCTCTGTACAGGAGAGTGACGAGCCATAGCCCCAAGTCTCTTGGCCAAAACAAAATAAAAGTAAAAAATAAAACACTTCAAGTGGACGCGACCACCACTGTGGTTACTAGATCAGCCTGCTGGGGTTACCATAACACTGAAGCCGAGAGAAATCCGTCCAAATATGTCCAAGCGAAACCCGGGTCCTTGTTCCAAGCTGCCGCCTGGATAAATGCTGACCAGCTAGCTTGGCTAACTGTTGTTGGTGTTTTGAAGTTAACTGGGGGAAACACTGCGTGGAGCACCCCACTTCTCGGAGCCTGGCGGTAGGTAAGACAGACGCTTAGCGGTGACTCCGGGGATGTGTGAGAGTCGCTCTGCTAGCAACCGAGCTAGTGAGCTAGGCTCGATGGAGAAATTACACCCCGACCACTGGGACATCCATAATAACTCTCTTTAGCGCGTCCTCGCTGAACAAAAGCGTGCCAGACACGAGCAACAGTGCTGAGACGATTAAGTGCAATAACCCGTCAGAGTCACTGGACTGGAGAGGATTAGGGTATTTTTTCTCCCAACTGCCGCACAAGTTCGGTGGACGGACAGCAGGCTAGTTAGCTAACTTTCAACTTCCGCTTAGAACAGCTGCCAATACTGCACGGCTCCTTGTAATGTCGGACATCCGAAGGCGGACAAACGATAAGTCGGTGTCTACTTTAACACTGAATAAAAATGGATGCAAAATTTCATCAAACGCACTGAGCTGCTCTCGTCCTCCTCATTTTCCGCCGTAGCCTTCCGCCGCCATATTGAAACCGCTGAGTTATATAAAGGCGGAGCCAAACGGGTCATCAGAGCCAATCACTCTTCAGTTATACGTTTTGACCACGCCCCTTGACGACGGTTCCAAAATTGTCTGAGGGCCGGGTCAATTGTCTGAGTCCCAATTGGCTTCGTGGTCGTTATATAAGCGCACTATGTAAGGTATAGGATTGTATCTTTTGCACCCTATTAAGTGCACTAGGTTTACAACAGTGAGCCATGTAAAATTCAGCCATGGCCCGCGCTGCATAAGTGGGTGTTGCCTGTATGGCGCATGCGCCGGTCTTCGAAATAAATACAGTTTGAGCTCGTAGTTCTAAACAAAGGTGGCGTGTGGTTTATAGCTGAAAGGTTGGATAACTAAAATAACTTTAAACATTAAAACCTCTCGGTTGATATATGTTTAACTATGTGGTTAACTTGGCTCCTGTATAAGGAGGGTCACTAACTTTAAACTGCACCTGCAGAACTGGAAAAAAAACCTCTTAAGCTGTTAGTACTGCTGTCTTTTACTGTTATTATTTTACTGTACCGTTAACCTCCACTCTTCTAAGACGGCGGCTATACACTAGATCTGACTGTGGGGATTTCTGCTCATTCAGCCACAAGAGCATTAGTGAGGTTAGACCCTGATCAGTTTAGTGTGTACCTGGGTATTTAGTGTA
>JAQLOM010000034.1:15191531-15203148 GCA_030068315.1 Chrysichthys thysi
CACACACACACACACACACACACACACACACACACACACACACACACACACACACACACACACACACACACAATCATACACTAGAGATATGATATCTAAATGCTACAATCCTTGTGTACTGTATAAAAACAGAAGCCTGTGCAGAAGGATTTTCTGAAGAATGCCACGCAGCCTGAAACACAGAGATGGGAAAGACATTAGTGCTGATATCACTGAGCAAACTCACAGAAGGACCCAGGCGAGATGCTCTCTCTGTGTGCTAAGAACTGTAACTCATTGTTCGCTCTCGGGTTCGTTCTAGGGTTCTTATTACTCAGCTTTGTTTTGTTTTCCTTTCTTAACTGCCAGTCAGGGAAGACAAATATAATCCTGTTTCATGTACTTCTGTAGTCACTTGGCTCCTTTACCCTGTACAATAGCACAATACAATACTTGCTTTGCTAATGCTAGCTCAATCACAAAATCGCACCGCTGGTCTCCAATAAACCATGAGTTGAGAAAGTTATACAGCATATTTTTATTTCGATAAAAAATACTCAATGATAAAAGGATATTATGTAAAATATTATGCTTTTTGCACCATGCTGGGTATCGGTAAGCCACTCAAGCTTCTGCTATGTTTCCATTTCATCCCTGATGTGTTAGTCAGGCATTTGGAAAGTGTTGCACTGTTCATAGCTGTTCCAAAACAGGAAGTGCCTTTAATACGTCTTTTGTGTTGCAGGTCATTTCTAGCTGTACAGCGAGCCTGGAACGATCTCCTGCTCTAAAATCTGCTAAAAGCACTTCAACATGTTGTCAAAGTACATAAAAGGTCTCAAATTTAAATTACAAAACAGCAAGCTGCATTTCAAATACATACCTCAGAAATAATGCTAGTCAGCCTCGCTTAGACCAATACATAAAATAGATAAACTTACATGCAGGGTTTGTGTGTGAGATTTAGAAGTGTGGTGTATGGCACTAACGTAAACCTGGCCATTACGTCTTGGGAGGAAATTACAGCTGCTCATCCAACACATGACCAAATACAAAAACTGGCGAATATAAAAGAGAATTTACACAGTAAGTGAGGCATACGCGTGAACAAAACGTAAGTGAATGTATGATCTTGCCAGTTTACACTGCCGCCATGCACGAATGCCCCACAAAAACTGCTGAAGTGACAGATCAGCCACAAAGCAGCAGGTCTGGAAGAAATGGGTAAGTGTCGGTAAATTTATCGATGTTTTTAATCTAATATAGCCTTGCACATTGCGTTTAGTTACAAGTTTTTTTTAGGTCTATTACACCCTTATTCTTTATGTAGCCTAGAGTGAGTGAGAAGCTAACCCATTTAGCATGTCTTTTATGTTACTCATGCAAGGTACCGCATCAATGTTAAGACACTGGACTACTGATCAGAAGGTCGTGAGTTCAAATCCCAGTACTGCCAAGCTGCCACTGTTGGGCCCTTGAGCAAGGCCCTTAACCCTCAACTGCTCAGTTATATAAATGAGTTAGAGGTAAGCCGCTCTGGATAAGGGTGTCTGCCGAATGATGTAATGTATTAATTTAAATAGGGGGCAGGGATTTGTGTGGCTTTCTATTATGTCTCACTTTCCTGTGCTGAAAAACAGACCTGAAGCGTCACATTTTTACAGACGGAATAAGCGCTTAAACTGCCGCATCGATTCCAGTGGACTAACAAAAGACGTACAACTGGAAAAAACGCCTCACAAATGGCCTTTGGTGTGAATTAGCCTTAAAAATCACAGACGTGCACTAAAATCCGTTTCTACTGCGCTCCGGTATAGCCTGCTCTCATCCCCTGTGTGATGTTTGGAGGAGTAATTACAATCAGCAGACATCTGGGAAATATTACACTGAGACATTTTATAATCTAAGTATTTATTATTTATAAGTATTATCCATATACTTTAAATAGTAAACTAGTTGAAGTGTGTGACCTCGGGCCTGCAGGGTCAGTGTCCCCTCCACAGCGTGCCAATCCTCTCCCTGAGCATGCTGTGTGTTTGTATAGCTGTCTGAAGCAGACCTCCCACTCAGACACTAGCTCAGAAACTGCAGTCTGCAACCTGAGCTCCAACGTACACACATATAGGTCTTAAATCTGGCACAGCCACACTGCTCCATAACTAATTCTAAAGCAACTGTGCACTGTCTGGCACTTCCTGTAGCACAGAGTTATCTTCTGGAAGCAACAGTGTGGCAATGGATATGTTTTAAATTCAACACTCAATACAATGCAAACATGAACACTACTGTTAAAGTTACCAATAGATTTTCAGTTGCGCGTAATTGTTTACATGGTTAAGTTTTATTTGTGGAGACATTTATTTAGCACGGAAGGAGTCTCCAGTGCCAGGGCTTTTTAACAATTTGGAGGTAAGGTCTATGGCCATGGGAACATCTTCAGGAAGGTCTACACTCTGCAGTTTCGTTTTAACATGCAAGCTGCATTTGGCTTTTTTTGCCTTTTTATCTGCATTATCAAATGCAGAGAGAGGGAAAAAAAAAAAGAGAGAGTTCAGGCTGGTGAATGACTGTTTATAACTGCTATGAGTTAAGAGAACTTGTTTTGTGGATGTTCTACAACATGAAACATAACCAGAAATGGATAAAGCGTAGGACATGTTGTTCTTTAACAAACAAAAAATTGTAATTGTTGCAAATTACTGTGGCCCAAGTAGAATAAAACATATACTTTTAGTAGAAAATAATCACCTTTTTGTGGCAACACATCATGCCATCACATTGCTGAATACAGGGAGTCCTCGGTTTACAACGTCATCGACCTACGGTGTTTTCGTGGTTACGTCGGTCGCCATCTCCCATAAATTTATTAAGAAAGTCTTAGAAAGAAACTTTGTTCACATTCACCGTTGATATTTAAATGAATGCGGCGCTCAGGATTGACCTCTCCACCAAACCCGACAGAGTTCATACAAACCCTGAGCACGAGCGCACGGACCAATCATAACCGAGTCCTTCGCCACGTCAGCCAATCAGCGCGATTGTTTTTCTTTTCATTACCTAGTTGGAGATCTGGGTGCTGTATTAGGCTGTTTTAACATTATACAGTGTTGTACAGTCTGAGAGTTCTGACTAACGGCGAAAATCGTGTTTAAGTCAAGCCGTAGGAATGGAACTCCGCTGTAAATCGAGGACTCCTTGTATTTTCCAACAACTGCCTTGTCATCATCTTATAGAAATAAGACATGGAAGAAATGTGCCTAAGGACTGAAAGAATCTTTTTGTTTTTATTTTTCCACTAGGTAAACCTATGTAACATATGTTTCAAAACAGCAAGATAGCATCACCACTTTTTTATATCAGCTAGCATTAGTATAGAGGAGTAGCATTGATTTGCACTACGTAATTCTGAACTGTATGTACTGTATAACACAATATACACTGAATGTATTTTAATCCATCATGCATTTTTCTGGTTGGGTAAAAGTGCAGTTGACTCAAGGCTACAGGCAAAAATATTCCTGCGTTTTCGTGGTTGTGAACTGTGCACTAATGACTACTCAGTCTTCAAGCTGATTGTCCCCATATCAAAGAACTGCTTTAATCCACTTGAAGAACTTGGTAACCTGAGAAGACTATTTGCTGCATAGTTACACACTCGATGAGAAAAGCCTCTTTTCGGGTAACTAGAGAGCTATGTGTGCGAGTTCTGGGTGTGTCTAAGGAATTTGCACCCTATTATGGAAAGCTATACCTTCACCCTTCACTCAGCCCTCCAGCTGTATCCTTGTGCACCATTTCACACCTTGTATTACTGTCAACTGCAATAACAAGAAGCATTTACTCCTCTGTATATAACTGAAGACTCCACAAATGGTTGCTGCTGAAAAGTAGAGATGGCTACACAGTTAAACCGCATGATCAGATTAAAAGACAGGTTGCCAGCTAGTCTCACCTGAAAATCCTCCAGAGGAAACTGCAGCATGTCTCGGAGAACATCGCTAAGGATCTGAGTCTTCCTCTGGACCAGGACACTCTCGTAGTCCAATGGCTCGATCAAACGCGGCTTTAGCTGCAAACACACATGCAAATCACATTCATTATTTGCAATGAGACAAGTTCAGCATGGCTAATGACAAGCAGCACTGGTTAACATGATGGGTGGTCTAGGGATGCTGCACATCTTGGCTCACTTGCATTTCACATCTGATCAAATATTTACAGTACACTTTCAGAGAACTCCAGGTATTTCCCAAACTCTGTTTAGACACATCATAATTTAAGAGAGCTCAGGTTTATTGAGAGTAGAGACAATAATAGGACGGAAATGGAAATAACAGAAACAATGAAAATCTGAGAAACAGGATTTTTTTTTTAAATGAAAATATACACCAGATGGAAGAGAAAAGGGTGGAGGAAGAGTGCGTGTTAACTGATCTGGTGTTTTCGGGTGTGACTATCCGGAACTGACAGAAGTGTTTGTATGTGTATGTAGGAGTTGTCAAAGACCAGAGATCACATCCCAATGTTTATAAGGCTTTAAGAAATCATCGCAGTCTCACCGTTAGCCCTTCATAGAAGCCAAACATTTAGTCCAGGTGAATTTATTTCTGTGGTTGCCCATTCTTTGCCACATTAGCGGTTTTCACATTTGGGGCATACAGTATCATCAGCAGGCCACAACTATCAGAAACATGCCAGCTACAATCAAACTCCCTAGCTACACCTCTGTGTGTTCTGCACAACTGTACGTCATTATTTATCAGTCTGATGGGGAAACAAATTTTGAAACACTGTCGCAATAATGAGCACAAGTATGTGGGAGCTTTGTGTCATCCTAGCCTCAGTTGCTGTAGAAGTTTAAGCTGCAAGATTATAGTCCTTCAGACTGTTTGTATGTTGGTATGATTTTTAGAGCTCCGTTTTCATAGTCACCTCCCTCTTATGTCAAAGTGCGCGCGCGCACACACACACACACACACACACACACACACACACACACACACACACACACCCCATTTAGTCTCAAATTACTTTTGTTTTCTTTTTTTGTCAAAACAGGTGCTTCTTTGTTACACCGAATGACAAAAGCTTGTCTAAAGTTTCCCAATCCTGTAGCTTTCAAACACATTTTTGCACATGAGTAGGGCTTGGATTAACAAGACACACTCTAGAGAAGTGGTCACCAATTCCAACCAAAATCTAATACACATCTTTCACTTGAAGACTTTTTCCAGGCAATGATTAGATGACCAGGTGCCCAAGGATTATTAGGACCAGGAACAGGGTTTGTGACCACGGCTCTGGAGTATTATGGCACAGCTTCAGATACTTAAAGGAGAAGACAAATCTTCAGTTCTCTATGGGATCGGTATCTGCAACAAAGAAAGGTCCATCAATAATGATCATGAGATTCCTGTTCTTTCCTTCTTCAACTTTCGCTTTAGAACTGAACAATAAGGTGCAGGTTGGACGCAGCAAAGTGAGAAGAGAATCTGTTTCCACACCTGGAGATGACTGCACAGGACAGGTCTGAGTCTCATATGATGGATTGTAATGATATGCTTCAATAAGAACGGTATGCTAAAAGTGTGTGCGCGCGCGCAGGAAGTAAGTATATGACTTCAGCTCTCTCTGGTCAGTGAGATCGCAGGTTGCTCCACATCTGGTCCTGATATTATCTGGGTGATGTCAGAGGAATCACCATGGCGATGGAATAGTTTTACTAAGCATTGCTATCTGACCCAATATAGGCTCAGAAGCACAGACGCACTCCACACTCTTCTGACACCAGATCTGAACCTCGGTCTCCCATAGAGGAACATGCACGCACGCGTTTCCAATTCTGCTTCATTCCTGAATACGGTGTTAAACCTTCAGGGGCACAGGCATGCGTGCATGTGTGTATATACACTGTACTGCTACACTGGAGCACAAACACACACACACAGGTGAGTCAGCGATGAAGGGCTCGCTGATAACAGGGCAGGCACGGCAATTTCCCCATAGCTGATATCATCGCACATCACAGAGGACGGCTCAGACACTCAACTATGTGTGCATGAGTGTGCATTTCGGATTAATCATAAGCTCACAGAGGCTGTATAGACATAACAGTAATGACAATCAGATGACAAACAGGTGACAGATCGGTAAGTCATTAAACAGAGTAAGAGACTGCATCATGTATTACAATCCTTGGTCACATCACAATGCTTTCACATTCGAATCTTACTGGCAATTCAGCCGTTTTAACATCTGGTGCGTCTGCTAAAATCCAGAGTTCGATTTTCGCTGACGTCTGGCCCTGGGTGTGCCGTCAGGTCATGCAGGTGTATTTTTATTTCAGAAAATACAGAATATTATTGCATTAACTTGCAGTTAATTATATGCCATTATTCCCAACTGTGTGTGTGTGTGGGGGGGGGGGGGGGTTTAGGTCTATAAATATTTTGGGGCGTTTCTAAATACATTTATGAAGGTTTTTTAAACCCAGACTTATAGTACCTTCAGATGATACAATATTCTGTAAAATGAATCCTCTGTGCTCTAGAAATAAAACCATTTTAAAGTGGTGTTTATTTTCCAGCATTTAAACCGAGAATCGTGTTCCGTCATATGTACTACTCTTGTGCTCGGAAATCGGACAGCTCTAGGAGCAACGGTTTCTGCAATCCCTTTAAATATATTCGAGCTGAAAACAAGACTAACCTTACCATAGCTACACACGCTCTCAGTCTCTTTTGCATGATTTTAGTCCCGACCATCATAAAACTATACTCTCCCCAGTAACAAACTGAACCACCATTCGCTTGGATACGGACCCCTTTTGGGGAACCAGAGCTCAGTTGTTTGGTGTACACTCGAGTAAGGGTGGAGTGTTCACATCTGTCCGAGCTAACTAAAGAAAACACGTCGTACACCAAACAAGGTAGGTGTGAAAGCACCCTTAAACGTGCACATAATGAAAACAAGTCTGCTCCACCTAAAGATCGGGTACGAAAGCAACAACACACACAAACAACAAAATGGTTATTTTAACATCAGCCCATTATAATTAAATCCTTATTTCCTGAGCTAGTTCTGTAGAAACTGAAAAAGCACGAACGCATGCCAGAGTCACATGGGGCTAAAGAATCCGCCTGATCTTTGAGTACACAGGAAGCTCTGTCCTTTATTTAGGCTCAATGACATCAAAACAGCCACTAAGGTTTGGACAGTTGTGTTCACAATGACATGAAATGCAGTTATTGTGGTTGAGCTCTCATTTAGTCAGGACTGTGGAA
The DNA here is from genome assembly GCA_030068315.1 of Chrysichthys thysi. Taxonomy (NCBI): domain Eukaryota; kingdom Metazoa; phylum Chordata; class Actinopteri; order Siluriformes; family Claroteidae; genus Chrysichthys; species Chrysichthys thysi. The sequence continues at coordinate 15,198,794 of JAQLOM010000034.1, forward strand.
TGTGTTCAGATCACAGTGCGGTGGCGTCCACTGGGTGTGTGCGCATGTGTGTGTGCCTTTACTCCCACTGTTCAAGGCTGGGATGATGCTTCCCATATTCCTGCATCAAGGTCTCACACCCATGTCACTGACAAGACCCTTCATACACTAAGCCTACAGGAGGACTGGCAGCTGTGTAACTCTGCTGAAACAAACACACACATGTTCCTCATGATCCAAGTTAACATGTATGTATGTGTATGTGTCTCCCTATCCCTAATGAGCATGTCTGTGACGACGGTGGCAAGGAAGAACTCTGAGACGACAAGAGGACGAAACCTTGAGAAGAACCAGACTCAAAAGGGAACTCATCCTCACTTGAGTGACACCAGATAGTGCCATTGTAACAACCCACATCTACATCCATGTGTTATGTGGTCGAAAAGTTCAACTGTATAGCACCAGTTTCACTGAAGTGGCAGCACCAGAGCATAATGCACCACTTAATTAACAATAATTCTGTGACTCAAACACAGGTCTGTCTCAAGGCTTGGAAAAATGGATATTAGTAATAGTTTTTTGCTCTTCAGTTCAGGTCCATGAGATGCTGATTCCGGGAAAAACAGTGACGATCATAATTTAGTAGATATACAGGAGCTGTGTGCGTTTGTGAGTGTGTGTGCTCAATTTCTTTCTTTTTTTTTCCCAGGATATTTCTTTTTTTGTATTTGTGATATTTGTTAGAAGACATGTACAACTTCAGGTGATTTGAAATGTCAACAGTTAAACTGGCCATGGTGCCCATTGTGGTAAACCGCCTTCTTGCCTTTTCAGATGTCCGATTTTGACGTTTGGTTTGTTAAAATGCCTTAAACCTTCCTAAAATACACTGAATCGACACTGATAAGCACTGACTCAGGCTCATCACGGTGTAAAGAAAAGTTCAATCGGATTCAACTTGTCCCAATGGGCCGCTTCCATGTCACTAGTATAACACTAGCGGTGTCAACTGCTCCGCTGCCAAGCCACAATAGCTGTTACTACTGCTGGTCAGTGTGCTCTTGCGTTATGATCTTCAGCTACAGCACCGGTTTCTGCAAGGTTCTGTTTGTAACTGTTAAAGTGGTCTAGATCTGTGAAAATATCCTAAAGATAGATTAACTGTGATATGAAATATCGTCTCAAATATTAAGTAAAGTTGGCTTACAATTTTTTCATCTAAAAATTGGCTCTGCAACAGAACTAGCGCTTCTCCTTAAAAATCATCTCTCAATGCATGCTTTACGTAACCGAGAGCCTGGGGTGTGTTCAGGTAAAAGGGAGGGTTATATGGGCTTTCACTGCAATTCCAGTTAACTCTGCAATGCTCAAAAAAAAAATTAAAAAAAATTACAAGCCACTGCTGTCTACAATATTAATTTCTCAAGATGCCTAAAAGGTTTGCGTCCATTCTCAGGGTGAGTGCAGTGCGAGGTGTCGACTGCCTAAGTGTTGGGAAGCCCCAGCTAATGCTCCTTTCACAGCCCGTAACAGCTGGTGTGGTTAGGAGAGTAGATGTTTATTTATGGGGCAACACTTGTAACATTACAGCTTTGCATACGGACACAAGAGGAAGAAATAAGTACAAACGGCTGAAAATGTCATTCTTGTCTACAACTTTGGGTCCAAAATTGTCACACATGCAGCTTACTGTTTACAACCTGCAGTTGTGTTCTCTGATTAACGCCAACCATGCTAACTACTTTCTTCAATAACCTTCCATCTACAGTTCTTCAGTTCATTTATAATACTTCTCTTCATTCTACTTGTATCATCTGCTTTATTTCTTAAATGTGCAATTTCACACAAACACACACACACACACACACACACCATTGTTCTCACTCATACAGCAGGTTTCAAATGAAAAACGTTTCACCAGAACACCCAACTTTAAACGATCTAGGAACTGCTTCATAGCACGTTCGTGTTGTTCAGAGAGAATTTCCACCTTCATCCTGTCCCCCACCACATCATCACACCGGTGCACTTGTTGCAGTGTGCGTGAGTGTGCGCACGCGTGTGCGTCTTACCGCTGTCTGTGCTGAGTTGCTGCCCTGCTCTGGCTCCACAACAGGCTGAGCTTTAAACTGCTGTGGAGACTCAATCACCATCTTTGGCCCTTTAGCCGACCTACCCTGCATGATTTCGGCTTCTCTTACTCTTTCCAGTCAAAAAAATCTAAAAGGAAAAAATGAATCCTCCAATCTTCCCAGTTATAGTTCAGCAGAAGCACTGGATGCGGGTCTCTCCAGTGTAGAATGGAGGCTGGATGGAGCAGGCAGCATGTCCAGTAGAGTTCAGCCTTCACCAGTGAAACTTAACAGAGCTCTCAAGTTCTACTCCGTTCTCTCTACAACTCTATCTCTGTCTCTCACACACACACACACACACACCAAAGCTATTCTCCCTCACTCTCAGTGACAGGAGAGCTCCTCCTACACTCAGCTGTGTTACTCCACACACACACACCTCCCCCAAGATTGTGTTGAGCCTATGGAATTCACCTGCACACTAATGACTCATGTCCCACCACATACAGAGACAAAAAAAAAAAAAAACAACCCTCCACTGCACATGGACTGTGCTGTACAGGACAAGCATGTGCGTCTCTCTGTACAGGTGAAAGCAGGGGTTTGTGCACCTTTTATAACTGGTGGAATTTCTGCTTAATAATGTGAAGGCTTTGCCTTAATAAGCAATATAGTTTTATTTATCCATACAGATGAAGTTAAAATTTAACAAAAAATAAAAAAATAAAAAGATTTAATTTTTCATAGTTGCCAAATAGAACAATTTCTCCTAGCATTTCTGTCTAAAACTGAATCGAGGGTGTTACGCATGATGCACAAAATAAAAACACAGACCAAATCACAGGTGTGTAATAATCGCTCATGTTAGTGAGAACATTTTGGACGCTGTGATATAGTTCGACAAACCTGGACACTGCCGACTAAATCACTACTGAATAAAACTCTGATACTGAAATCAGACACTGCGCTAAACGTGATGGTTCATTACCAGTTAGTTAGTAAGCTACTTATTAGGAGGAGCAAATGGATTTCTAAATGATTTTTTCAGGTATATTCATAAATTTCAGACATTTGAAATTCACAATGCACAGTCCGAAACTGTTGAGATTACCGGTAATACTGAGTAATAAGCTAAAAAGCACACTTGTGGTTTTGCAATATGTAGCAACTACAGTCAACACTACAGGCGTGGATACAGGTTTGATATCTGTTCCAGATGTGAGTGTCTGAATGCTGAAATCACGGTACAGGTTTTTGATGCATTGCAGCACAGGAACTCAGGGAGAAATGAAGGCACTGGAAAAGAACAATATCGTGGTGTGAGGGTCCTTACATTATCGAAGCTGCTTAACACTGAATCACGCAAGATGAAACTGTTCTGCTCGATCTGAGACCAGAACAACTCGGTCTGAAGCCAACGTTCAGAATTTACTTACTAAAATTGGCTGGGCTTCAAACTTGGGGCAAAAAAAAAAAAATTTGATATTCAAAATTTTTGAGAAACAAAATACATTTTAATGAAGTTTTGCCGCAAGAAGCTTTGCAGTATACTTCTTTAATTATCTATAGCCTACTACTGCCACCAAAAATATGTCCAAGAGGCAAAGTCCTATTCAATTTATTGCATTTGATTGTATGTGTGCTTGTTTGTGTGTGTGTGTGTGTGTGTGTCTCATTTCCTTCATTTGTATTCATCTCCAAGATGTCTATATGCTGGACAGCAGGAATAATCCTGTCTCCCGTCTGTGAGCCTGTTTTTGCACTTGCTTCTCAGGCATTCTTGTTCGCACACGCACACATCTCAGAGAAGAGAATCCATGTAGCACTGCAAAAAGGGTTGTTTATTATTTGTTACTTTCCCCCCTTTTTTTTATTGACATCACCTGCTCCCTAAAATCTGCCTTTAGGAGTTCACATCTCTCCGTCTCTCCCTCACATTACAAACACTGCGTCATCCTTCCACTGACTCAGTCATAAGCTTCCTTCCTTCTTCTGACCCTGGGGGCACATGGACAATTTCATTACACGTGTGTGTAAAGGATGGTCAGATCGTCAAAAGGCACAAGGTCAGAATGCCTTCTGGTCGGTCTCTTCCTGAGGGTACGAGTGTCTGCTCTCTGGATCAGAGCAAGCGTATGCGATCTCACTCACTGCATCCTATCGTGTACAGTTTTACAAGCAGAATCTCATGTAATAGCCATCAACTCCATAGGGTGTCATCTGGAATGTGCACGTGCACACACACACACACACACACACACACACACACACACACACACACACACACACACACACACACACACA
>JAQLOM010000034.1:15211598-15225211 GCA_030068315.1 Chrysichthys thysi
GGTATACCTATGATGAAAATTACAGGCCTCTCATCTTTTTAAGTGGGAGAACTTGCACAATTGGTGGCTGACTAAATACTTTTTTACCCCACTGTATAACAGGCTTGAACACTTTAGCTGTATTTCTGAGACAAGGTCCAACTGGGATCACATGCTCACATTAAACAAAACGCCACTCACTCAACACACAAACCCACATTTCTAATGCTACAGACAGCGCAACATAGACCTGGACCTGCACACTTAATGTAAGAGTGATAAATTGCTACACTGGGTGTGTCCCAGAGCCACAAGTAATAAAAACTGGGCTGAGAAGCTATGCAGCGAGTGATTTAATCTCTCTCAATAGTTTCTGATCCATCATCATGCGATGTTAAAAAAACCAAAATGTCTTTCAGTTTCACCCACAAACTGCTCTCCTTCATGCAAATCTGAAAACCACCTAGAAACCCCAGATCGAGAATGCTGTCATTCCACATTCCTTTTCTTCCTGGTACATTTCACTCAGCGTCCGTCGCTGCGAATGGTCTCTTTAAAGCTCGATTTTATTTGCCTAACAATTTTAACCATAGACATCGTCATAAGGAGCTTTATAGAAATCCAGATGAAGATTTAGATCCCTAATGAGCAACCCAGAGGTGAAGGGGTGAAGGACTGACAAAGAAAAAAAAAGCTTGAGAAGAAACAGCCTCACATAAGGGAACCGGTCCTCTTCCAGATGACACCGGACAGAGCTCATCATTACGGTATATACATGGAGGCAAACAGTATTAATTGTGTTGCAAAGGTGTTCAGTACAAGAGCATACTGTGATTAAAAGTCGTGGGATAAGAACAGGACAGTGTTGATAAAGACCACGAACAGGAACACGCTGCACTTGTGAACAGGAACACACCACCACCGTTGGACTAAAAAGGTTTGTTATGGTAACATCCCTCCTGAGCTATAGCAATCCAACTCTACTATCAGACAGCAAGAGAAAGACAGAGAGAGGAGGACGGGGGCAGGAGGGCGACAGGAAAGCCTGGGTGCTTCCTGTTTCAGTGTGCTTTTGGAGATCATGGCCCTGTCCTGGCCAGGGATCACAGCCAGAGGATGATGAAGAAGTAAATAATCTTGTACTGGGGAATAAATCTTATTTAAATAAACACACAAGTTTAGTGTTTACGCAATGCTTTTTGTTTCTGAAGTGGTGCAAAAATGTATTGCGTGCAATGTATTCATATTCAAGAAATTCTGGAGTCATCCACCTTTGATACTAGCAACTATTTGTGAATGCATCATTCCCTGAATCACCCAGTCTTGTATTTCATTAAGACATTTGGTGCGTTACTGAGCACATTTACATAACTTCTATTACTCACAAGTACCACTGTGGCAAATACTGCCCTGAGCTGCACAGATCAATGAACCATTGTACCACTAAACCCACTGTACATAAACACACACACACACACACACACACAGAGAAATAAAAAGATAAATATGAGATGACTGAGAAGTAAAATGACTGTAATAATATTATGCAACAAACTACAGTGGAACATCTACCTGCATGCATCATCATCATCTGACTGCGCAGTCGTTCGACAGTTGCGTCGCTTCATACCCTTCTTATTAATTCTACGGGAATTCTTCATACTGGTACGGACTTCTGAGCGAAGTAGCTAAGTGCATTCTACAGGGTCAAGTCGCTAGCCCCACGCCCAACCCTCCCCTAACTCAGGTTCATGCACACACACACTCACACCTACGGACAATTTAGGGTAGCCAAATCACCTAATGTGCACGTCTTTGGACTGTCGGAGGAAACCGGAGTACCCAGAGGAAACCCACGTAGACGCGGGGAGAGCATGCAAACTCCACACAGAAAGGCACCCATGCCGAACCCGGGGCTTGGACCCAGGACCTACCTTCATGCATGATCACAGATATTAGTGAACAAAATTAGGATTGTCTCAAACTAAAACACTAAAAAGAGTTTGTCTGGTATTCTTAGGAATGTTCCTGAAGTTACATCTGTTGGTCTGTAAAGTCTGAATTTTAGCTGTCTGCTTGGCCTCAACATAATTTAATTTGGCTTCATGTCCAGACTGTCTGAGGTTTGGCTCGAACAATAGCCTGCATTTGTGCGTGTGTATTTGGGGGATTCTCTCACAGGTCAGGAGTTTAGACGGTTCGAAATGGAAAAACACAGATTTTCCACACCGACACAAAAGCTTCAGCCTGAAGAGGCTCTGAAGTCGAATTTGAGGTTAAAGTGTTTTTATCATCAGTGCTGATTAAACAGACTGGATGGCAGGCAAGACGTACAGAGAGATGCCGGAATCCTGTCGGTACTGGAATCTGTTCTGATGATGACGATGAGAACAAGGAGACAAGAAGGCTGAGAAGGAAACATTTTAAAGATTTTTGGGTGGAGTCCATTTGGGACTGTGGAAGCCATGGGCCGGTGTTTACTGGCAGATTTATGAATGTGTTTTATTCCAGAATCACAAAAGTGCAATCCCTTAAAACTGTTTCCATCCACCGCGTCTGTCCCTTCAGAGCTGAATTAAATGGCTCGCATAGCTCAAGTAGTTATTAGGAAGCAGGCTTTCTGCTTTTCAAAGATATTTGGCTATAGATGTGATCAAGACAAACTGTTGTGAGAAATTAAATAGTCCTGTGGTTTCATCCGAAATACTTTTTTCTTCTTCTTCTTTTTTTTCCTTCCATATAGGCCCTTTATGTCTGGCTCGAGTTTTCTTTCCCTCTCTTTTTCCGTCCCATTAGACCCCAACAGGAAATCGTGAAGTTGCAGTGCAAGACGATTAAAAAATAAAATGACCAGAGCGTACAGCTTTTAAATTCACAGAACAGAATACAGATACTTAATATTTTTAAAACCTCATTTCTTTGTCCACCTATGGCACATAAATACAGTTTGTTATAAAGGTCACGAGGAGTTCCAACGATCATTCTCGAGTTGTCATAAGGGTGACATAAATACACTCGAAGCCGCAATTGTGTCATGATTTATGTATAAATTGGCGCTATTTGATTACAGGACTTCTCCAATGCCATGCCCTCTGTAAAAGCCATATTATATAACAGTGGAAAGGAAACTGTGGGCTGTTTCCAGGCTTGGATGAAACCATAATTATAACAAACCGTTGTCTGTGGAAACTGTAATTGAGTGGAAACTCAATCAGAATGACTATTACATCTGAGCACTGTGGATGCACATAGCTTGTATCTTATGTTACCATCTGCACCAGCTTTGTTTATTCATTAATAGTTCAAGAGGGAAATCATATTGAAGGTCCACTTTGTAGGATTCAACCACCTGAATGCCTCGCTTTCCAAGTGTGTATTAGACAGTGGCCGTCAGGTGCCTGTAGTGTACTTCCAAGTACTTACATTCGCACTCCCTTGCATTTTCTGTGCTAAATAATAAATGCATTTCTCAACTTTTCAACATTTGTACCAGTAAACACAGATTCCTCTTCTTTCTGCTTATGCATCCTTCCTTCTTTTTCTCTGTCGTCCTTCCAGATTCACGCTGCCACTTGTAAAAACACGCAACACTGAAGGCACTATTTAGAGGTTTGTCCTTTCTGGGCTACTGTAGCTGCGCAACATGGCTGCTCCGTAGAGGTGGACCCTCTCTCTATGTAGATATAAAGGGCTCATTCTAAGCTCATAAAAAAACAAACAAAACAAAAAAAAACCAACGATTTGAAGATACAGGCCATTACACACCAAGGAAAAAACATACTTAAGTATATTTTAGAATATATACTTGAGCTCTGTTAACACATATAGGGGGCCTGGATTTACGTCGGAGTTCCGTTCCTACGGCTCGACGGAACCCGATTTCCACCCTAAGTTGGAACTCACACACTGTACAACACTGTATGATGTTAAATCAGCCCAATACAGCACCTAGATCTCCAACTAGGTAACGAAAAGAAAAAGGAAAAACGATCGTGCTGATTGGCTGACGTGGTGAAGGACTTGGTTATGATTGGTCCATACGTTTGTCCTCGGGGCTGGCATGAACTCTGTCGGGTTTGGTTGAGGTCAATCCTGAGAGCCGCATTCATTTAAATATCAGCACAAAGAGAATCCTGGTGAACGTAAACAAAGTCTTCCTCGTATAGCGCCGCGTGACAATGTATTCATCCGCTCTGCTTGCCAACTAGTTTCCGCGCGAAATTTAAAGTACTTTGGAATGATGGAACAAGACTTTCTTAATAAATTTATAGGAGATGGCGACCGACATAACCACGAAATGCCGTAGGTCGATGATGTCATAAACCAAGGACTCCCTGTACTCTCAAAATCCTGCAGAGTGGACCTTTAATGAAACCCGGATGGGCCATTATCAGAAATTACTTAGATTTCTTGCAACATACAAAACTGCCCAGAAATGCTTACTAGGTTTAGAAGCAGTGGCGGCTCAATGGTTAAGGCTCTGGGTTACTGAGCAGAAGGTCAGGGGTTTCAAGCCCCAGAATTGCCAAGCTGTCACTCCTGGTCCCTTGAGCACAGCCCTTAACCCTCTCTGCTGTACTCTAATCCCAACTTCCTAACAAGCTGGGATATACGAAAAACTCACTTACTTGCTGTAATGTTTATGTGCCAAATAAAGGCTTCTTTATCTAGATGACAGAACATTCATCTATTTAACTGAAATTACAATACTGATTACCTACAAAAGTAGCCAAACAACATCTGACAGAGACAGAAGAGACAGCATTGTGTCACAAAGGTCTGAAGTCTGTCTGTACTTTGTAAAAGTAGATAAGAACAGTTCCTGCTGTAATAAATGCTCTAGCCTTATAGCTGCTCTGTTGCTGCTGGAGATTACAGAGTCCTGGGGAAATACTCCACAAAGAAAAGTTTAACAGTGTATCGCTCATTTCTTTTCCCAATGTATTAAGAGACAGTTAGCTACTGTTAAATTTGCTATCGTGTGAACATGTTTGCATTCAGCAGCTAGTGCATGAAGTAGCATTTAATTACCTGGCTAGCATCCGCTCGTTACATCAAACCATACACATATATATTCATTTACTCTCCGCAGATTTCATAAACAAAGCCTATTATCTGGTCTTGAGTTTTGCCAGTACTAGATTAAGTTCTTCCCAACCCAATGTGGTTTTCCACTGGAAAAACACACCTACAGCAGAAAAGCCAAGGATGGCAGTTGAAAGGAGCGAGGAATGGGCTAGAACCCAAAAGAACCTAATTTATTGTTAAAGCAATACAGCCCTTCTCAGCCCTTTTTAGTTTAGGCTAACTAGAGGCTAATAATACGTTCTTTGTTTGTCACAATTAAAACAAACGTTTAAAAAAAAAGTATTATTTTGGTGACATAGTTGGAACTGTAGAAATGCGTCTAATGGCCTCAACAATACAGATGCTGCTAATAATACAGCTGCTGAAGTAGGAGAGAATATTACAGATTTATAGAGGACATTTACTGCGTGTCATAAAAGCCTCTGAGGGGAAACACACAAACCTGCATATGAACAAAGCAATCATTAATAGGACCTCTGTAATCTCAGCTCGCTGCTGTGTGAACTCAGTCTGGCTACTCATTAATCAACACATAATCACACACGCACAATTGTACACACACACACACACACACACACACACACACACCAGCTACAGTAGTAAACACACATGCAAACAGTGTTGCAGCCGCATAGTAATGTGATGGCCGCTCTGAGAGTTCACACAGACTAGTAACCGGAGATATGTAAAGGAGTCTGATCGTTTTTCAAGCTAGGAGGTATAAAGTGATGTCACGGATGACTTGTATGGGGTGAAGTCACTGAGCAGAGACATACTAGAAAGAACCTGGACATCTGGAGGAGCCTCTGAAGGAGTATAGAGGCTGCATGGAATTACATTAACACAAGGACAAGGTCCTCTCTGTTGAACATGAATCATGATACCTTACAAGTGCACATCCGTGCACGCACGCACACACACACAAACGCAGATGACAAGCTTTTATCTGTACTTTAAATGCAATAAGGTTTGAATCGGACATGACAGAGCAACAGCAGGTGCAAAACAGAAACACAGATAACGGCCAGAAAAAATGTAATTCACATAGCGGCAATGTGGCAAGCGTGTGTTTGTGAATGCTAATTTAAAGGCATTATAGGACAACGTTTTCAGATTTGATACCTTTTAAAAGCTTCTACTCTAAGTCAGGCACGGGAATTCAGCTCGAGCCCAACCCTGTTCCTGCTAAGAGTGAATTTCCTCTTGAATGATGACTAACAGGATGCAATGGGATCGAGTGATGACAAATCCAGTTCGAATCGGTTACTTGCTTATGATTGCAAAAGAGCCTAATAAACGTAAGCGAACACTGACATGCGAGTCCATGTTCAAACTGGCATCTACAGGCCCAGCACATGATAATCCCTACAGTGCAAACATGTCTGGGCGTAGAAGAGTACAGAAAAACAAACGATTTGTGGTTTTTAGGAGAAAGATACCAACTCCATTAGCCAAACTTGCTGGACTTCCTAATATTGATTGCGATTACACAACTGTTCTGACTCCTCCTTCTGCTTAACTGTCGATTTTGAAACCCAACCAAAGAGACAGACTGAAACCATTACAGGCCATTATATAGCATCACAAAAGGCCATGTTCACTTTAAAAACTGCACCAACCGAATCATTTAGACTTTAGCTGGTTAAAAGCGCTGGCTCATCAGTCTTTATTCATTAAAGTTTTAAACAATCAATACTGTATGTGAACAGGCTGGGCAACATTGTACTGACTGTTAATCTTTTAACATTTCAATCTGGCTTACTGTATTGATGAAAATCTGAGCACGATGTTTAGTCAGCCACAATATGTGTTGCTAATAATAATAATTCATCAAGTATCTATATAGCCAGTTGACCTAATCTGCATGTCTTTGGACTATGGGAGGAAACCGGAGCATCTGGAAGAAACCCACAAAGGCACAAGGAGAACATGTGAACCTCCTCATAGAAAGCCTAACAACAAGAAGAAACCTGCAGTACACTACTTCTCTAAAAAGTTCACATTTACAGCAGCCTTTAACGTAACGCAGTCGTTAGCTTAGTGGCCATCACTGTACTAAGGGCGTTAGCTCGCCTCTTACAGGGTTTAGCAAAAACTGGCGAAGCAGCAGTCTTTTAGCATGCAGTATTAAACCATCTGTTACCTCTTCTTTTTCCTAGAAACAGCTTATTCCAATTTCAGCACTTAAGGTATTGGTGTTAATGGACAGAATATGTTAAAAATTAAAGAAAAGGAAAATAATAGACTTCAATTATAGTTCCATGGGGGCACCCAAAAAAGCAGATGTGGCCCAGGCAGAGTTGGATTTGCCACCGCTGGTCTAATTCAAACCCCAGCACTATGACATTTTAGTGATATTCCTGTGAATTTTCCATCCTTCTGCTACATCCATATGATTAAACTTGCTGATGCCCCAGTGGCTTTGCTCACTGAGCGCAAGGGAAAAAAATAAAATGCAGTATTTATAAAATAAGTTTGTTAATTAGCAATTTTATTTTTCCAACAAACAGTGGTCATACGTCATTTCATTTCAAACACGAAAAGAATTTTATATATTTAGATCAGCATTTTCTTAAATAATTTCTTACCAAATAGGTGTTTATTTCTTTTCAATATCAGTAAAATAACTCTCACACAAATAACAATTCGTAAAGACGATATAAAAATGGCGTCCACAAACGAAGTGATTAGTTCAAAAGTAAGCGCTAGTGACGCTGTTTCCAGTCATACGCACGTATATGTTCTGTGGTCATACGGCATTTCCGTTTCAAATGCGAAAAGAATTTTATATAAGGGCATGGTTTATGTTGGACTTCTATAAGACAGAACTAAAGGGATGGAGGCTTTGTGCCTCGTTCATCAGCTGAGTTTATATCACAGCTGATTTCACCTGACAGATTTATGAATCCGTTTTTACAGCTATAGATACTCTGCAATGGACTGCTGGCTGGATGTATTCCCATGACCCTGACCAGGATGAAGTGCTTACTGACGAATAAACGAATGAGTATTTGCCATTTGGAGTTCAACTATGTAAACAAGCCAACATTTTCTGCACAGGAATAATACTGATGCAATACTGATATGGAAAAAATCATGTTGTACTAATTCAGCCACCACATGAACAGCAAAACGAGCAGGATCACTGCTGTCTACAGAATGATGCACTGTCCTAGCAGAGGGGCTGAAGTCAATATTTACCATCCCCAATAAAATGTCCAAAAAGAGAGCATGACTACAACCTAAACAGTGTGATGTAATGGAGAGGGGGAAAAAAACCCATGAATTTCACAACACTGCACAGGCAGCCTGCCATGGAAAACATATGTCGCTCTCACCCTGCAACTCCAGTCTCATTATAAGAAAATTCAGCGAAACCACCCTTTAATGGCATTTAGAGCTTAGCCTCCAACAGCAGATCCAGCTTTTCTAACGGCAAGCAATCTTTTGTAGAGAACAGAGGTTCTAATCCAGACCGATCTGACAAAGCGCAGGAAGAATGTGCACCAGTTTTGTGGTGCGCAGCAAAAGGTCATAAGAACCGTCCCAGTCGAGTTAGTTTAGCATCCACAAAAGACCGCGATCTGCCAAACAACTGCCAAGGCTCTCAGACAGTAGTGGTCACAGCTTATTAGAAGCTACCACAGTTTACATGTTCAAGCTAGATGTTTCCTTTTAATGACGTCTTTACTCAAAATATGATCTCAGGGCTGTTCTATGAGGGGGAATCAAAAAGTAAAGGCAAAATGCATTTAACAGATTTACTAGAAGTAACCGTGAGGAATTGAACACAGCACTTTTCCACATAGTCTCCCATGCAAGACGACGCATTTGTTGCATTGTTCACCTAGCTTCCGTCATTCCTGCAGAGATGACGTTTTGTCGGCTGCTACTGAAACCAGGTGAGCACCGAAGACCGAAGATGTGATCATTGCTCGGCACCATATCTGGAAGGATGTGGGAGACATCCGAACCCGACCGCTGCAGCTCCTGTATGAGGACGTGCATTGTCATGGTGCAGCAAGAGCGTTTTGGAGTGAGTGAGTGTATTGCCGTATGCACGCATCTACTAACTCAGCTGTAACTCGAGTTTCTCTTGAAACTTTGTTTCACAGAAGAAACATTTTGGTTCCCTAGCCTTTTTATGGTTCTGTAAAGCTTTCAGATGAAAATAGCTAGTCCCGCTGCACATTATGGTATTTCACAGTCAGGAAAAGAATACTGATATTTGTATTTTAGAAAAAAACCCAAACAAACAAAAAGAAAGAAAGATAAGGTGAGGAAAATGAATAGCAGTAAACACACAATAAGAGAAAATACAGTAGCAGTGGGGTAGTGCTGCTGTCCCACAGTCCTGGGATTGATCTTAAGCTTGGGTTACTGTCTGTGTTCAGTTTCACATGCTCCCTCAGTGTCTGCAACTGTCCAAGAACAGGCCTGTAGGTATATATCTCCACATTGCAACTACTGCTCCTGGGATAACAGGCCAACAATTCACCCCAACCTTGACCAGGAAAACATTCTTACTGAAGCTGGACAAATGAATGACTATGAATTAATACAGCTGTCCCCTCTTCATGAGAAAAAAAAAAACAAAAAACAATAAAACCTTATGTTCCTGACATAAAAAGTGGTAATAAAGATGTCAGTTTCATCAACGGATGCTATTAATTAAGCAAAATCACACGAGAGGCCGTGCGGTCATATCGGTACAGCTGTAATATGGCTGTAGGCTTTCAGTCTTTGTGCCAGACATAATCACAGCCATGCTGATATAAAATACAACAGCATGACCTCGAGTGTGAGACCTCTTTTATCCAACGGTTCCATAAACAAAAAATTATCATCCTGTAAGTTACCTTTTGCACACTCCACTGGTGAAAATAGATCCCAAAGGAGCGACACTCCCGTTATAGAACGACGGCTAGCTGACCAGCTAGCTCACATCGATTTGTACATTCCTGTTAAAGGGACTTCTGGCAAAACGGTCATTCCCATCTTCCTTTTCATCTTTATCTGAGATTTTAATTCAAAAGGTATATTCTTGAAACATGCCCTTTGCCATGTTCGCTGATGTTGTTTCTAAACACCACGGCAACAACCGTTTTTGAAAACGAGCAGAGAAACATACACACAGTGAAACGGCCCAGTGCTTTTATTGTGAAATATCAGCACTCTTAGAACCCTGCTCGTCCAATCAGACTAGTGGACTGGAACTATCTGTTGTACAAGTGAAATTTTGTTGTGATATTTTTGTGGGTACATGATAAACTCACAGCTATACGTCACCAGAGTTTATCAGTCTGCACCTTTTTGGTTGACGTATTAAAGGAACATTATGACTGACCCGCAGTGTTCCATCACACGCACCACGTACGTCTATCTCCGTCTCGGCTCTCTCCGATTTTAATCTGTCGCTCAACTTCATGATGGGAATGAAGGACTCCATCCATGTTCCTCCACCGTGACGCCCTCAGAACGCCAGCCTCGCGGAGATCTTAATAGATGCTCCAGCACAATGGCCGGGGCACAGGAAACACACAATACGTTTGTGTTTGCAGGCTTCTAGGCCCACAATCGAGCTCCATTCAGAAGAAGCCCTCCACAATCTGCCTTTTCTTCTTCTGCCACAGAGACGTGTTTCACTCACTGTGTATTTACATGCTTCATGTTGGAGTGTATGTGTGCATGTGAGCTATCCTCAGTCACACACATTTTCTCAGCCCACTGAGGGTCATCAGTATGGTTCCCCTCACAGAGTAAATACGTTACTCAACCAGCTTACTGTCATCCGTTTACCCTACAGGTCTTCAGTGAAAGCTCAGGCTTGGCCAGTAAGTGAAAACAGAGCTGTGATGGCTTGGGTCTGGCATGTGCTTTATCCTCTGCATGAGACTTCCAATGCAATTGTATCATCAGAAACTCCCAGTGCGGTAAAACAGTTAGTCTGAAACAGACCGTCATTAAAGATGTAAACCCCCAACCCTGAAGTACACCTTTGCCTCAGTGCTGTCCTGCAGCCTCCCTCTGTAGTTGGGGAGGATAAATTAATCATACAAGGGAGAGGAATCAAGTGTGTGTGTGTGTGTGTGTGTGTGTGTGTGTGTTTCTAAGGATTCCATTTCTCTGACAATGGCCCTGGATGGTGTCCATTTCTGTATCTTGGCAACCTGTTCGAGACATCTGAACCCCATACAGGACAACACATGGATATACACAGATGTGTAAATGATAAACTGTCACTTTTCGCACCATTGTGAACCAATACACACCTCTGTGCAAATCCAATGCAGTGTCTAATACAGGTCAGCGTGAACAAACACTCCACAGACGCGCACACAACGAAAGACAGATACACACACAGACAGTTCTGGTCAGTCATCTTGGATGCCATGTGAGTGGAGGGTGGATTATATGCCAAATATATTTCCTTATACAATTTCACAAACAAATAAGATTACTAACAGCCTGCCTACACAACAGTGTGCCTGTGAAAAGCTCTTATAGTTTGCTTTAATGTCTTTTATACTGGCTCAATAACATTTCTATTTAAACTGGAGCTAGACTTGCAAACATTCAGAACAAAAAAAAACATTTTAATTTGCATCGAACAACTTGCTGCTCAGAAATCACCTACATTTCTTACAATCACTTTATCTCTACATTTCCTAGTTATTAGACAGTTAGCTGTTGATGACTCTTAGGACTTTAATGTCATATCCACCTTCAATTAGGAAAGAAAAGAGTAGAAGTCTACTCAAGCTTTTGAATCAGTCGATACAGGAGACACCGAGAAGGTAGTTGATATTACCCAGTGAGGCTTTTAATCATTTGTTATGTAAGAACTCTGACACTGTAACCACTGACAACAGTATGCTATAGTGGTGCTGGACACCTTCTCGCTGATCAAAAAGCCCAGTGGAGTTGTGTGCAAGTCTTATATTTTTCAACTAATGGCGTACTTTTGTTAAGGGGGAGAACAATGTGGCAAATCTTGCCCAGGGGACTACCAAGGTCTCACACACGCGCACACACGCGCGCACACACACAAATCAAACACAAACTTGAGCCTATAGGACAAGTGGCACTTCGCTGTGCTGTGCAGTGCTACAGTCTCACAGGAAATCTAACAGTACCACTAATTACCACGAAAGACCAAAATAAGACCACGGCTTTCAGACATGCAACAACATGCAGGGAGATTCAAACTGCAGGAAATATCTCCTGTTTATGTTCCTCATGTTCAGATTCTGAGTGATGAATCATGAAGTCTTGTACCTGCATACCTCCATGTTTTGACAGCAGGAGGAAACCAGAGAACCCAGAGGAAACCCATGTTGACACAGGGAGAATATGCACAGAATCCTGGATCGGAAACAAACCAGGGTCTCTACAGCCATGAGATGGCAACACTGCCTGCTGCCCCACCACGCCGCCACGGTTACACCATACAGGTTTGGGGTCTTTGTTTAGAACACAGTATAACATATGGCTTGTTAGTGCCGTCCCTGGCATGAGGATAATAGTAACACACATACACCTTATACAGTCCGCCACACTTTTTGTGCTGCGTGTAGAACGTGTTACAATCTAAAAATGTTCTGGTTCTTGATCCGAGTAACAGTTTCTGCCTGTGAGAGCTGGTAAAATAAACACTGATAAACACTACACACTGTCGAGGAAGGTAAAGAGGTCCCAACAGCTCAGGGTTAAAATATATACACATCACTGGGCCACTGTGAAAAAGTTAATAGCAATAACAGTTTATGTAAAAATTACAGTGTGGCCTGAGAGAGAGAGAGAGAGAGAGAGAGAGAGAGAGAGAGAGAGAGAGGCAGAAAGGAAGAGAGAGTAATGAAGAGAGAGAGAGAGCGAAAAGAGAGAGAGACAGAGATGGAGAGAGAATGAAGAGAGAGAAAGACAGAAGAGAGAGACAAAGAGAGAAAGATAAAAAAAAGAGAGAGACAGACAGAGAAACGAAGAGAGAAAGACAGAAGAGAGGGAGAGAGATAGAGAGAGAGAAAGATAGAAAAGAGAGAGACAGAGAAAATTGAAAGAAAGATAGGAGAGAGAGAGCGAGAACCACAGGAGAGAGACAGATGGAGATGGAGAGAGAGAGGTAGAAGGGAGAGAGTGAGTGAGAGAGAGACAGAGATATAGAGTGCGAGTGAGTGTGAGTGAGTGAGTCAGTGTGTGAGAGAGTGTGAGAGAGAGTGAGTGAGTGTGAGAGTATGTGTGTGAGTGTGTGAGAGAGTGTGAGTGTGAGAGAGAGAGTGAGTGAGTGAGATGGTGTGTGTGAGTGTGTGTGTGAGAGAGAGAGTGAGTGAGTGAGTGAGTGTGATAGTGTGTGTGGGTGTGAGTGAGTGTGATAGTGTGTGTGTGTGTGTGTGTGTGTGTGTGTGTGTGTGTGATAGTGTGTGAGTGTGTGAGAGAGTGTGATAGTGTGTGTGTGTGTGAGAGAGTGTGATAGTGTGTGTGTGAGAGAGTGTGATAGTGTGTGTGTGAGAGAGTGTGATAGTGTGTGTGTGAGAGAGTGTGATAGTGTG
>JAQLOM010000034.1:15238216-15253485 GCA_030068315.1 Chrysichthys thysi
TCTCTCTCTCTCTCTCTCTCTCTCTCTCTCTCTCTCTCTCGCTCTCTCTCACCCACCCCCACACACAACTCCCGGTCACTTGTGTATTGATGTACTGTACTGTTTTTTTTTTTAAGCCATGTGTTTTTTGTTTACTTCAAGAGCTAATTTTAATTCAAAAGCAAGTCTTCTAAATGTCCCAGCATGTGTCCTACAGGAAAAGACTCCTGGGTAGGCTAGGCCAAGCTAGGATAAGCAGTGGATCGACGTACTATATTTTCAACTTACGATGGAGATTTCAGAATGCATCTCCATCGTAACCTGAGAACTACCTGTAAATGTCTATACAGTATTGGATTTTGGTAAATTGTAGGCTGGTAGAACAAATTAATCAGACACATCACACTGCATTTTCCAGCTTGCTCTAGCTTTCAGATGTTCAGCGACATTTACACACTGTGGACCAACTCTCCACTCACTAATCGGCAGAGAGAAAACAAGTAGGGTACTGGGGTAATGCAGGGTGTACAGCTATCACCTTCTCAGCTCATACCTGAAGTCACACCCTGCCTCTTCAAATTCGAACATTAAAGCCTACGAACTACAATGACCATTATAGAAATCAATTATGATTTCAGTAGCATTTCCAAAGCCAGGCAGCATCCACAGCTGCAGTCAGATGTGTACATACAGTCATCATGAACATGAACATCATAGCCATATTTGTCTTTCAGTGATTTCTTTGAACTGTTCCATTTCAGGGGAAGAGTCATCATGCAATGTACATCTTTAAGAGAAAAAAAACAAGAATTTGGTGAACAAGTTATTTATTTATTTTGTGATTACTAAAATCAAAACGGACAAAACTATAAATACAGGGTCAAATGTATACATATAGCACATCTAACATTTGGTTAAATGTCCCTTAGCATGTTTCATCTTGAATAGATGTTTTTGGTAACAAGCTTCTGGTTGGATATTTGACCACTCTTCTTGGCAGAGATTGGAAGAATGAATTTTTTGCACATTTCCTGGCACAGACCTAACTTTTACACATAGTCCATGTATTTTCTATAGGGTTGAGGTCAGGGCATGTTTTAAGCTTGTAGAGTCACGAAATAGGATTCAAACAATTGAATGTCCCTCCCTTTCCCCTTTGATTCCAAGCTTGGATTAGAGCATATGGTGGCTGTCAGGTGTTTGTAGCATACTTCCAAGCACTTATGTTTACATACAAAGGATTCTCCATTTTTCAAAATGTGTGTTCTCAAACATGTTATCCAGTACCAGCAAACACTGACTTATTATTTCTTCCAACTTTGTCTTCTTTGTTCTCCATCCAGTGCTTCCTTTTGGATTCACACACCAAGTTGTGAAAAAAGGTAACATAGAAGGTGCTCTCTACAGGTTTGTCTGTACTAAGCTACTGTAGCAGGGCAACATGCGGCTCCGTAGACATGGACCCACGCCCCATGTAGAACATAAAGGGCTCATTCAAAAACACAATGATTCCTAATTTCAGGTATTTATACACAAATAAAAACATACATATGAATAGTATATTCCATTTCTGCTAATAGATCCCCTAAATCCTACATAGTGGACCTTTAATGCTTAAAATCTGCTTTATCCATTCCACAAACAGCTTTAATGCATATTTGGGGTCTTTGTTCTGCTGGAACACCCAGCTGTGTCAAATTGTAACCGTCTAGCTGATTGTTGCTTATACTGAAGAATTCTAAGGTTCTTTATTATTCCATCCACTTTGTGCAATGCACCAGTTCCACTGGCAGCAAAATAGCCCCTGAACATGGTGCTACCACCACCATGCTTAAGTGCAAGTGTATGCATTCACGTCTGACTGCAACTCAACATAATTGCTGTTAAAATGTGAACATGCTATTCTTTTACCACGTCTCCCAGGATTCTGACATATTTTCATATTTACAGTTATATATCATTGTTTCTAGGCAACCTCCTTGCTTGTTAAAGTAACCTAAATATCTAACTTTGTTCTGAGACTCTGTGAGCCGATTTGTTCGTGAACCGAATAAATTTTTCCCCACTGAAATAAATGTGAATACAATTAATGTGTTTCAGACCTCAAAAACATGTTTTTAAAGTTTATTATGGGCATAGCAACGCATATGCAGATGACGTCTGAACGCACACGTTCTCCAACTGAGGCTCGCAACCCCACGTGGGCATGTCCGGGTTATAATTATTATTATAATTATTATTATTATTATTATAATAATTATTATTGTTATTACTTAGCTGTTAGGAGGCCGCTCTATCCAGGGAAACCACCGCTCCTCGGGGCACGTGCTTTCTCTGGACAATAACAAAGATTTGCACGCGACATGTACACTACACAGTACAGCTTTACTGTACACTCAAATAAGGTACAAGAGCAGTCTTTAATTTCGGACAATGTTCTTTCCAGGGACTCCTAAAACATGCATGTTCACAAAACAAACGATCTGTAGTACTAAAGAATGAACATAAAGAATATCTATCTATATCTATTATTACACACACACACACACACACACACACACACACACACACACACACACACACACACACACACACACCTTAATACATGTGCATGCACACACAGGCACACATTACATAAGAGCTTTTCTCTTCTGTTTAACCATCATCTTTTAAATCTGCCAATATATTAAACACATTAATTGACACAAACACAAATCACACTATAGAGCATTTCTGTAGTAAGGGCAGTGAGAAATGTACATGTTGTTTAACAGTGAAAATTAATAATCACTGAACTGGTGAAACTTGATCTAACAATTCTAAAAGGAGTCTCGATTGACAGGGCATTATAACCGTCAGAGAAAAAGTGTTTTAAGGTGTCCGCTGCCACTGGAAACACTTGAGGACAGAGATCGTTGCTCTTTGTGACAACATGACAAGCTGCATTTTTGTGTTATTAACTTCAAGACAGGAACAAAGAGTGCCATGCTATGCTGTAAGTGATAACAGGAACCAACTTGTTCTACAGACGTTCGACAACATTAATTGTAAATATCAAACAAAAAGTATGGAGTGTAGTTCTGCAATAATTACCTCTGCCAAGAACGTTATGTATTCGCTGTGGTTTGTCTGTCTGTCTGTCTGTCTGTCTGTCTGTCAGCAGGATTGCAAAAGCCTACAAATCCGATTTCCATGAAACCTGGTGGCAGGGTGTAGCACAGGCCAAGGAAGAACCCATTAAATTTTGGAACGGATCTCATGGGGAGGATCCATGAATTTAGTTTCAATTTCGCCAACGTAGCAAGATACGGCATTTGGCCTTGGCAGAAGCTTGCACTCAACACTCACAATCCAATGGTGGTAAAGTTCAACAGTGACCAAATGTAACCTATGTAGGAACTATATCCAGAAATATAAAGCGGATACGGTTGCAGATTTGCTATCACAAAAGAATCAACTATTGTCCGTGTGCCCTTCTAGAGTAATAATGTACTTGTTGGTTTATTGTTGTGCTATAAGTGGAATGGAAAACTACAGGACATGGTACTGGAACACATTACTTCTCCTGAATGTTTCCTTTTTCCAGATTTTTAAATTCTGATATTACTACATTAGTTAGCAAACCTAAATACAAGCACAAAACTGATGCTGAGCTTAGCTTGTGTGCATGTGTGTGTGTATACACACTGTGTAATCCTGCAAAGTGTGTTTGAGTGGACGCACTTCCAGACAGCTGTCCTATACACTACTCCACTAAACTCTGGCTTGAATCAGAAACCCCCACAGAGCATGAGACTGATAAGAAATCAATCAGATCTGTCCCTAAATCACTACAGCTCCAGCCAACTGATCCAATCATCACCTCACTACAGGCTTTAGAGATTAGAGATGAACCGATCCGACAGTGTGTATCGGAACCAGCATTGATACTGGCATGGGACAACGGATGAGTACGGAGTCCGTTTACACATAACTAATTCAAATGCTGTATTTACTGCCGTGAAGGCGTGGTATGCGGTATACGCCACATCATCCGCAGACGGACCAGTAGCAAGTCATCACTACACCTTAGGATGTTTCACGTAACATCAGCTGAAACTGTTATATAGAGGGGAAAAAAGGATACCATACTATTACTGTCCTGAAGTGGATCATTTTCCAACACCACTCCGAAATTGTGTTATTTCACAAGACCTTTGTCATCGGTTACAATTTTTATTCATTAATAAATGACGTGCTTTTCAATCTTTAACAATTACATTTAATCTTATATCTGAGACAAGTTAGTTTCGGTAATCGCTTACGTTGGAAAGGCTAAAAACTAGGGCTTCCTCACTAGTTTTTTTTTTTCTCTCACCTAATACAAAAAAAAAAAAAACAGCGTTTTTCCTTTTATACAGATACTGCAAAGCACAAAATATCTCTGTCCTGAAGAGTCTGCTGCGGTGGAGAACTTACTGACTTACAAACTTCGCCATAACATTCGCACCTTCTGACCAATCAGCTTCAATAATTCAACAGTGCTGTGGTAAATATATAGATTAAAGTCACTGCAGCTGTACTATAAACAGTGAGGACTACAGCCTGTCTCAGTGAAGAGAAACAGGTAATTACTGCTGAGGCCCATCAGACATGTACGCTGCAATCCAACAACCTCTTTCACGCTTAGCTGTTCCTGACATGATGTGGTGTTTTAACAATGATCCCTTTGTCCAACCAGACGCACATACAAACATACACAGTCTACAATTCATTCGTTCATTACCAAAGTGATGAGCTCCAGATCCTTCAGGTAGGTTCTCTCCGTGGTGAGCAGCTCCTTGGCAATGAAGTAAGCCTTGTCCGTTGGAAATCTCTGTATCACACGATCACAAGGTCATTGGTTTCAACAGAAACGTGTCCATTTATAACCCAGTTCTTCTGCCTAACGTTTAGTCTCTTGCTAAGTTTGGATTTGGCAAAGGCAGCCACGTCTGCACAAGAGCGCTGTGGTGTGTGGAGTTATGCTCCAGTTAGAGCAGATGCACAGCGCTGTGCCGTAAGGGATAATAGCTGACACCTGGCTCCTCTTCTGATTTTACACCAGTGCAGATTTCAGTGGGTTTATTCTAATCCAGTGACACTAACTGCATTTGGTAAAGGGTCATGGCAGACAGCTGCATTTTTCACACGAGTTTAAAAAAAAAAGAAAGAAAAGAAAAGAAAAGGGAAAAAATAGCAAAGCACATGTGCAATCCCCATAGGCAAGGATTTTGACACGTTGCACTACACCGAGTAAAAAAACAAAACAAAAAAAAAACTTTACTTGACTCCCTTGGACTGTCAAAAACATCATCATAACGGTTTCAGGAGTTCCCCAGTAAATAATAAGCTGTATGTATGCTACTTTATGCCTTTTGGTAATATGTCACCAATATGGTCTTACAGTTCACAGTAAAATGTAGGAGTACCCCAGTTGTTTTGGCCTGATCATGGATAAATACTACAAAACCTTTGGAAAGAGAAAGTATCCCCAACTATTTTTTACTGCATTCCCCCAGTGTTGGAAAGATGGATAAAATCTGTCTCATCCTATAAACTTTAAATGCTACAGTTCACTTGTGGGACCTCAGTACGTTCCAAGTCACACACTGACTCAGTTTATGGACACACTTATTACAACTTCCCTTAGGCTACCAGTACGCTTGAGTTTTCAGTAAACAGTTTGTCCAGCACAGGGAAAGTTGCATCCATGATAACGCTCACATTTCATTTAGACATGCAGTAGCTAGGGATGAGCTGAAAAACTACTAGCGTGTTCCACTTGTGCATTGCACAACTGCCAGAAATGGTGACTGTTCCCTCACCTTCCTCCTATTCTCCTCTTCATCATCCGTGCGCAGGGTGCTGGCGTCGTTCAGGAGCGGGGATGTGAGAGGTGACGGCTGCTGATCGTCTGGGCTCGGACTGGCATCGTTCAGCTCGTGTGCGCGCCGATGACCGTTCATCAGAGGCATGGACAAACCTGGTACTTCTACGACGGGGATAAAAGACCCACACCGAAAGGGAGGAGAAAAAAAAGAGAGAGGTCTAAACATACAGCCTTTCTCATTATATTATTTTATATTATATTGTATTAGCACATATTTAAGAATCTCATTGTGGCTCATTGTTCTTTTCACTCACTCTGTCTGCCTCTAGAAATACAAACTTCATGTGCAAAACATTCTGTATGCTGTGTGTGCATGTATGCATGTTGGAATATTTAACTGTTTAAATATACCCACTTACACTCCAGTCTCTATCCCTAACACCCAGGAGAGTGAACTCAGTACTTGCCCAACAGCGCCTCCTGTGCTCCCTGTCTGCAGCGCAGCCATGTTAAATAAAACAGCCAAGAGAGCAGCTCAAGACAGCAAACATCCACATTCACACACATCCACATACACACACTCATACATACACGCACATGACATCCCAATACAATGCAATGGGAGGGAGCCATGACAACTACCAGACAGCCTACACATGCATCAAAAACACCATGCTAAATGTATGTATACACTGAGTGTATATACATGCATTCATGGACACACAGCCTGACCCATGCACTAACCGCACAGACAAACACAGGGCTGGGGAGGGAGGGGGCTACAATCTAGGATGATGGTGAAACATAATCTTTAATAAAAGATTCTTGAGCCCAAATTCATAAAGGCCAACTTTATTGACACTAGAGCACAGCTGTATACAGTGTTATAGAGTAGAAAGTTTTATAAAGAGAGTAGAGATAAGAAAAATAAAACAGGCTTCAAAAGTCAGTAGCGAAAGCCAACAGAAAAAAACCACAGGTGCTGAATGAGTGAGTGTGTGAATTTGAAAGTGAGTGAAAGGAAATGAGTGAGTGTGTGACAGTGCGAGTGTGTGTTTCTGCATGAGCGTGTATGCACAAGACAATGCTCACACCATAATTTTTTTTGTTACAGTGACCGTGTTGAGGAAAAGAAAAAAAATGCTCGAGGAGCAAAATTTAGTGGATAAAATGGTGTCACAGTTTCAATGTCACTTTAACATACATTCATATGGGAAACAGGAAGCAGTGCCTGAAATGACTGTGGTCTTTGCTCGACACGTACGACAGGAAAAAGCAGTGAGAGAAGGGAAAGCATGCAGTTTAAGCCTTAGAAACCAGCATCAGAGTGTTACAGAGGCAAATCCCACAGCCATTCATTCGTCCATTCCATCATCAAACAGTTAAGAAAAGAAAAGAAAAAGAAAACAACAGGAGCATTTATTGATCATAAATGACAGTGATGGAAGTGACAAGCTCAAGCAGCTTTGGCCTGTGCGGGAACACACCCAGAACCAGTGGGAGCAGAAAGGGAACAGAACCCAACCTTTGAAATGAAAGATACAGTACACACACAAAAAAAAGTGCCAAGCTGGTTACGTTTAGTGAGAGTTGTGCTTTTAGGTTATTCTTACTTTTCGCCCCCTTTCTTTTACAGGGAGTGTTTGGGGCAGTTGGAATAGCTGAACCAGATTAAGACTGATTACAGTGGGAACAAAAAGTCACAGAGAGGGAGTGGCAGGCAGGAACACAGCGGGACACCACTGTTAAAACAATACGACAGCGTAATGTGCTCATTACTCTTGACACCGTCACTGGGTATTGTAGGCAGCCAGGTTAATAAATGACCATAAATACAGCTAACAACAAATCCTACTGCTAATTATTCCCCCTTTTTTAAAGACCTGTACACTTCTGGAACTGGACTGAATGAGAACGACTTGGTTTGCGGACAGGTTTCTGGTCCCGCTACACTGCAAGGACCTTGATCATTACATGACAGTTTACACATATTGTGCCATGGCTACATTCCAACACGTGGCAACATACAGCATGTGCAGGTTTTGTTTTGGGCAAATATGATTTTAACGCTACTGGACAAAGTGGATTTCATGCTTCCAGCCCTTTTATGATGTCTGACGCATGTGGCATGCCTCTGCACGCATGTACAAAATACACTCTCGACTTGGGTAACAACAGCAACGCGAAAAGGTTTAGTAATCACTTGTTAGACAAAAGAAGATTCTTAACGTGGCAGGTAACCGTGTTGCTCTTTTTATGAAGCTGTCAACCAATAAGTGCTCAGTATGACAACCCCAACGGAATGATTTCTGATCCACAGATAGACACACCGCTGTGGAGCAGAAATGGAAAAAAGGTCCATGAACTTTGGCTTAGGAACTACAACCAGCCCTGGTTCTTTAAATGGAAAGGTGCCTAAAGATCCTAAACAAACTTCCAGCGCTCCTTGAAAGGTTCCTGCATTGCAAATGTGTCTATATGGAAATACCAGAATGAGACGATTAAAGATTAATCACTGCATTATACACCATACGGTTATGATGCCTGCTGGTGTCAAACACTACACCAGTAAATGATACATCACAGGACGCTTCTGCATAATCTCTGCCAAATCGCACTAATCAGGACTCTAACAGCTTACAACGAAAACTATTTGACAAAAAGCAATGCAGGGTTTAGAAATACAAAAAAAAAAAAAAAAAAAGCATGACCGATAAACACGCACAGTCCGTGATTAATACGGGTCCTCCTATCAGATATAAATCAAAACGTGGAAGATTGGCTAAACGTTTTGATTCATCAAAACATCTGACTTTTGCTTTTTTGTTGTTGTTGTCGTTGTTTTATCAAAACCCTACAGAAGCTCACAGCCATTTTTGACCCGTCTTTAAATTAATGGATGGGAGCAGATTAAATATTAGGAAAAGTCGCAAAAAAAACCCAACCCAGCTACATTCTGATAGTGTTGC
Source organism: Chrysichthys thysi (assembly GCA_030068315.1). NCBI lineage: Eukaryota > Metazoa > Chordata > Actinopteri > Siluriformes > Claroteidae > Chrysichthys > Chrysichthys thysi. The sequence goes on from JAQLOM010000034.1 coordinate 15,247,016, forward strand.
ATGTTTCACATTACAAAGGTCATGTACAGATGTGTTCTATATAAAGAGTATCACTACAATCATTAAAATTATGAACGTTAACGCCACAGACATTTGTTCTTTTAGTTTCCTAAACACAGCCTCGCTCATGCTACTAAAAAGTACTACAGTTATTAAAAAATAGCCAAGTGCCACAACCACATATTAGAAACATCATTCGTCACGATAATGAAAATGCAAATCAGCTAAAAGACGCGAGTGTGATGTGCGTTATACTGCTGACAGAGAAATCACGTCAACAATCCTTTTGCTAGTGGAAACACTTGAAGGCCTCTGGTGGAGTGGAAGAACTCCCAGACCATCACACTAAAGCGCACATCACAAGCCTGCTTCATAAACACAAGAACGCCTGGCTTCACTCAACACGACTGATTCAAATCCAGCTGCTTCATTTATCTACAGTTTTAGTGAGAGGTCCAACAAAGGACTTGGCACTAAGTAAATGATTTGCTCTCTTCACAGATAGAGATATGTTTGCTATAATCACAGAACAATAATCAAGAGCAATAATGCTACTACAGAGAGAGGGAGAGCGAGAGAGATCACTACGCCAGCCATCATTAGTGCACAATTCGCACTGAGTATTAGTGTGACACATACCTGTAGACACACACACACAGGCTGCCTCAGGCATGAGAAATAAATCCTCTTGCCAAGCATCTGCTCCTGTCACTCCTCCCGTCACTCCTTCCAGAGCCCTAGACCACACACTGCTGACTGAACCTCTGAACCCACTGCACTAACAGTTAAACACTTGTGCTCCTTCCTCATCACTGAAATCCACACCCCCTCCCTCACCATCCTCATCCAGCTGCAAGCTGCCGAATGACAGCTTGTTTCTGGGTAGGTGAGAAACAGGGGAGGAGCTATGCGCCGCAGGGTTCTCAAAGCCCAGCGACTGGCTGCAAGAGCCAAGGGACTCCATCTCCTCCGAGTCACTGGTGTCGGTACCGCTGCTCGTAGAGCCATCAATCATCTGCATGGCACTGTGGCGACGGTGTGGGGAGCCGGCACTGGCTTTGGCTTGGCCAACAGGTGAAAGGCCGTTGGCCAGCATGCGGCGCTCGAGAGCAGCCATTCTTTCGGCTCGGGGAAAAACGGGACGCGGCTGACTCAGGATCAGGGGGTCGGTCTCAGAGCGGTTACCCACATTCTGAAACTTTGCCGTGTTTACAGAGCGATTCATGATCGGCGAGCAGCTGCTAAAGAACCTGCCTTTATCCTCCTGAGCAGCCGACCTTAAGCTGAAGCTCCGCCCACTGATGGCTAAGCCATCTATGCCTTCATGCTGCCCGTGGCCATTGTATCGGGCATGGCTGAGTGATCCTGTTCTATGAAAGGAGAAAAGGGCAGGGCTTGAGGTTAGGCTCCTGGTTCCAGGGAGATGGCGTACGGGGCCAGGGCTACGTGTGGCCAGCTCATCCAGTAATGTGCTATGGAGTATTCCACGTACCGGAGCCCCACCTCCAGACAGTGACCACTCGTAAACATCGTAGTTTTGGCTGTGAGAGGTAGGACTGGTGGGACTGGGATAGAGAGGGGGTGGAGTATGAGCGACAGGAGGAGATTCTCTGTTTTTAATCTTGTTTGGACTGGCTTTACGTTCACCTGGGCGGGACGCATCTTCCCCTGGCCAGTGGCCAAGAGAGCCATGCCTGTGACGCGTACCAGAGTGTGACCTACTGACTCGACCTCTGACTTCCATCTCACTAATCTCTGCATCACTGCAGTCAATGTAGGGGATTGAAGAGCAGCTGCCTTTAGCTGCACGGGACGCGACACCTGCATTGCTGAGCTCGCCACTCTGCTGCCTGACACACGCTTCAGATAACACGCCGTCACTCTGCTGAGCCGAAGGAGGGGGGCTTCCACGGATCCTCAGCGCAGCTGAATCCTCGGAGCTTACCAACGCAGACTCCTTCCAGCTTCGCCCATCAACCTGAGAGAGAGAGAGAGAGAGAGAGAGCGTGCACAAAGGAGATTTTTTTTATATAATAGTGCACATCTATACACACCTATGACTCCATATTTTGTTATTATTTCCACTGTTAGGTGACCCAAACTGTACCTAAGGACCCTGACTGAATTTACTTCCTTTATCTGGCCTCACAGATGCACAATACAGACTAATGAGTGGATATGAAAATAGTAATCACACTTCATTATAGAAAAACAGTTGGGCTGAATCCTAAAATCACACACTACTCTATTAAAAACACCATAATAGCATGCCAAAAATAGTATCTTCATACAGTGGCATGTTATTTAGAAACTCATCATACAGTTTGAGACATAACCTAGCTAGCTATTGCTTTTCTGCTGGATTGTACGGCACAGTCATCTTCAGTAGTAGTGCTTCATAACATTTCCACAGCGTACAATGGGGAGGAGAACCCAGAAGGATCCTTTATTTGGCTGCTTTATGTCCATGCACATAAAACCAAATGTTAGAAGGTAAATCAGCCCTACACTGGTGCATCTGTGGTGAAGATTTATGGTTAGAATGTCACTACCCCAAAACCTCCTAAGAATTCCTTGTACAATAACGAGTAGTGTTATGTGATGGATAGCAGACGCAGATACTCATTCAGATATAGACAGTTGTCGACAACGATTAGTACCCGCACTGCGACACACCATGCTGTCCAATAAAAAAGTGGTATAAAGAGTAAGCAGATGAGAAAAGGCATACTTGATTTGGCACTTGTGAGTGTGCGGGAGAAGGCAGGGGGGACAGACTGCTGTTGTACTGAACTTTACTGTGTTTCCTGCAAAACAGACAAACGAACGCATGTATTAGACCAATGGTTTTTACACACACACACACACACACACACACACACACACACACACCCCCAACTGGAATGAATTTGACAACTTAACATGGATAGTTGAGGCCAAAAGTTGACATACATCAGGGCTAAAGGTTTCATGTTACCATACAATATTGCGTTATGTCAATTAGGGTATCTACTTCATTTCCATTCAGCATTTCAGCTTTACTACATCAGATTTTCAGCTGAACAAAAGTTCTCTTTCTCAGTATTTGTTGGCACTGCCTTTAACTCCTCATAACACTTCGACAGACTTTTTTGCTCGCTCCATTTGAAAGAACTGGCCTAACTCTCAAACATGCTTTTTCTAGTTCAGTACACAAATTTTCTAAGGAATTCAGGTCAAAGCTTTGGGACAGCTGGACTTGGAGTAGGGGCTTCTCTCGTGCACAACAGCCTTTTTGGTTATGACTCCTCTTGGTAATGCCTCCAACCTCCTTCACCAGTTTCACATTGTTGTTGTCTTGAGGTTCAATTTAACCTCTTGAACCAAAGTTTGTTCATCCCTGGGAGTTCATTAGTGCCTCTTTCCTGAATGATACAATGTGTGTTGTCCCAAGATGATTACATTTGCACACAGTTGTTTGTACAGATGTGTGTGGTACCTTCACTTGTTTGGAAATTGCTTCTAAGAAGCAACCAGACATGTGAAGGTTCACAGTTTTTCTTCCTGAGGCCTTGGCTGAGTTGCGTGGATTTTCCCATGGTATCAAGAGCAAAAAGTCACTGGCTTTAAAGAGAGATCCAGCGCACTTAGCTCTTCATTGTCACTGGCTTTGAAAAAAAAAAGGAAAAAAAAGAAATGTCTGGCAACCTGAAATGCATGAAGCTGTCAATCAACACCTTCAACCTAGGTGTGCAGTACACAAATACTTGGCCTCAACTGTAAGTGAATTTGAAATTCAGCACTGATTGCAGGTTGTAACCGAAGTAGTGTTCTTCTGATTAGTCTCACCTGGAGAAAGGATGCTTCTTCAACTCAGCCTCTTTTACATAATCTATCACCTGCTTCTGAGTCCGGCCACTGAGGGACACAATAGAATACACAATCAAAGAAAGACAAGGAGACAAGTACCTAATATATACAGTATAGAGCCACAACAAAAACGACTAAAATGACTACTGAAATAATGTTTACACTTAAAGTGAAATCAAACAGATTACTGGAGTCTTGCAAACAAAAAAATTGTAATTTCCTCTTTCGCCCCACCCATCTCCCCTCAGTCACGTAAACCAAAATGAAGCAGACGAGAGAACAAATGTACAAAAATAACTCCACTCTTGATGTACAACCAATAGGTGAATTCACGAGACCCCATGGTTGCTGGTCAATGAATGTTTTTGTGAGCACGAACTGAGCATAAAGCAACCGAAATGCTTTCTCTCTCCAACTCCATTCCTGCATGTCTAACATATTAAATCAATTAAACCAGTCATCTTTGTACTTTCACCAGACTGTGTCGGAAATACTATTTAAAATTGTGATCTACAAATTTGTACTTATTTATAATCAGCATACTTCCCAGCACTAGCACACAGACAAAGCTTTGCATTGGTGACACACACACACACACATACACACCTGAACCTGAAAGATGATCCTCTGCTGAAAAGAACGGGTTTAGGTTTGGGCTTGGGTTCTTCAAACAGCCTGAAGAAGGCATGGTACTCCACACAGATCTTCCAGAAGATTTTACAACAGTCCCGACTTGCCATAACAAACTCCAGAGTGTCCTGACACGCACTCTGCTGTGGAGACGAATACATGCTTATCTTTTCAGACAATACTCTTAATAAACATGTCTAAAGCCCCACGTTTACTTCGAGAATGTGAAAAGAAACAAGACTGCAAAGATTAGAACTGATTTTGATCTTATGCTATCAGAAATGTCAGTGTGTGAAAACAAGTAGCATGGACGTTCAGGTAGAAGTGCTTACGTTGAGGTCCGGTCTGAGTTTGATAAGGAACCTCTTCCTCTTGAAGCTGAGCTTGCGTACTTTAGACCAGTTAAAGGCGTTGATCTTGGTGTGACCCTGCATAAAAACACATTATCCCTAAATCACTTGGGGCACTTTTATTCCATACACAGTCCTGAAAGTTGTTTCTTCAAAAGCTTTTTGCCTCTCACTGTACTGTACTGTACTGTTGGTAGAGTATTAAAGGGCTGAGAGCACCAATCATGTCCTTCCAGTTCTTATAAATGGGTTATAACCTATAAACAGGTTAACCTCGTAACCGGTCAGTGAAGGGAATACCGTTTAACCAACTATTTCTAAACAATGACGCTGGTTGCGTTAAAATGAGGATGCCGTTACTTTCACTGGTGTCACTGAAACCCTTACAGTCATTTCTCACATGGGTGGGAAATGAACCAGAATCCAGAACTAGAACATTCCTGCTTTAAAGCACCGTGGAGAAACAGTGGACTGGTTGCACGTCCACAAAGTGACAAGATAATAACTCAGTGTCTGAGTGTGTGGATATATGTTTGCATTGACTACCTGAAAGACCAGCACTCCTGTGTGTGCTACAGCGAGGCTGAGTTTGGTCCCCTCTCTGTCTTTAGCTGGATGCAGTCTGATGCCGTACATCTCCAGCCTGCGTGCCACCTCCAATAACTGGTAGTCGGACTCTGCTGGGGTGTGACCACTATCTCACACACATACACACCAACAGAAAGATATCAGTCCACACGTACACACATCACCGAAGCCCCATTTCCATTAAATCGTTAGTGACAATGAACGACTGAACGAACGCAATGCATTACTGTGAAATAAAGGGTGTGTGGAATGATGTGTGAGTGGATTCCACCGCAACGCCATTACACTTGTGTGTGTTTAAATGGCCCCACATTGTCCTGATACACTTACACATGTTTACGGTGGAACTCCATGATCTTGTCCATGAGGGCCATCTGGTCAGGAATGTAGTTATTATTGAGGAGGTGCTGCCTGCACTGAGTCTCCTCGAAATCTCCAATCTCAGCTGGGTTCAGACACAGAGAGAAAGAAAACAGGGAAGGAGGAGGGAGAGATAAGAACAGACAGCGTGGGAAAGGATGGAGATGGGGGAGGGGCCGTGAACAAACTGGAAAGACGGAAGGCAGGTATAATGCTTTTACAGAGCTGTGAATGTAGTGGCGTTGTAATCACCGTTGCATTAACACAAAGATGTGTTTAGTACCTTTTGTCAGTGCTTATATGGCAGCTAGAATTATATGAATAAAGACAACTAAAGGGGTGTACTGCTTTATTGTACATCACTATCATTATCGCTCAGTGAAAGTATTATTATATAAATATTACACCAGAGAGGACTTGCGATGGGTTTTATAGCACTTATAATATGCCTCGGTTGATATGACAGCTTGGCTTTTTCCATACACATAAGTGCCGAAATGTATCCATGGCAACAACCACACTTTCCTGCTGATTTCTTTTCCCACCAGAGAAAGAAAAAAACTTAAGTTATCTGAACAGCCATTTGAATAATTTGATGTGAGACACCTTTGAAGCACGCACACACACACACACACACACACACACACACACACACACACACACACACACACACACACACACACTCACTCACTA
>JAQLOM010000034.1:15308858-15324880 GCA_030068315.1 Chrysichthys thysi
AAAGGTTAATAAGAGAGTGGAAATGGTTTATAAAGCCTGAAAATATTTATAAATAATAAAATCGGGCAGAAAAGTCAGATGATCACGAGGGAGCGCTAGGATTGGCTGTGACTGACGTAAATAAGGAAGTGACCTCATCAGCAGTAAGTCCGCCTGTAGAGTTTTATGTTATTAAAATGATGTGTGTTTAAGAGTGTAGAAAGTGTTTAAGAGCATGGGATGTGTTTATAAGAGTGTGCAAAAGGTTAATAAGAGAGTGGAAATGGTTTATAAAGCCTGAAAATATTTATAAATAATAAAAATGAATGTGACACGGCAGTATCGCAGTTTCACCTTTCGCGGGGGGTCGGCGGAACATAACCCCCGCGATAGGCGGGGGTTCACTGTACTTTTCTGGACGTTTTCTGTTGCGCAAGTTATTAGGTGCACTAATACCGTACCTAATCTTGTGATTACGCACCTATGCAGAAACGGTCACAAGTCCGTGCAGACACACAATTTTGATCATGATGATGAAATCTGTTTTATGCGTACAATCATCATGCACTCACAGAAATGCGATCAGGTGAAATTTTAACTCACATGCTCTGTGTATAAAGCCTGGCAGTCTGAAGCTTGGCACATGGTTACCACAAGTTAAAGGCAAAGTAGATTATTTCCAAAGACAGGAAAAGTGACAGACATGAGGTAAATGTGAATGGCTTTCTATTATGTAATAAAAACAAATACAGCGCCATAAACCAAAAATAATCATTAACAGTCCCCATAATTACAGGAGTTCATTAGATCACAAAAAAGTTCCTTGAAACACTTGCAGTGTGTATTTTAGCAATAATTGGAAAAGAGAGCATTAGTTATCTGTTTTTTTTTTATTGCAACGTAACCACATAAATGGAATATTCCACAGACAAAACACCTGCCATTTAATACTGCTTAGCCAATTATGGTCCAATTATTGTGATACAAAGTTATTTCATACATCGCAGACATGAATATTCTTAATTAAACACGGAATACGAATGAAAATATACTTTTTTGTTTTTAGCGCTACCTCATTAACAGTTCAATAATTTATGTTATTCCTGTTAAAAGAAGGTGAAGAAGCCGCTCTAACAGCACATGGGAATGCTGCAGTTAGAACAGTGCTTCACAGAGCTAACGCCCACTAGCACCAGTGAATCGCCATTTTCAAAGCCACCGATGTGCTAAAAACAATCTATACTGTATCTATACTGTAAATTCTTTCAACCAATCTATTCCATTTTTTCTACAGTTATTCCGTATGTAATGGACCGGAACTGGTTTCGGCTGTCTCGTGTGTGGCAAAGGAAATAATAAGCGGTATTTTCTTTAATGTTTCCATGTATGATGTGTGAATGAAGAAAAAGTCTGAGATGGATTTTGAGGAGATCATTAACATTGAATTTGCGGAGGTTTTCCTGCACAGAGAGCTAGCAGAGGTAGCAGTCACGTGCTTTCAAAACAAAAACAAAGCATTGGATTGTGGGAAGGGTGAAACCGATCCTTAAAAGACATAAACTTTAAAAGTGAATTTAAGCCAACTCATTCCTACGGCTCGACATAAACACGATTTCCGCCAGTAGTCGGACCTCACACACTGTACAACACTGTATCATGTTAAAACAGCCTAATACAGCACCTAATACAGCACCCGGATCTCCAACTAGGTAACGAAAAGAAAAAAGAAAAACAATCATGATGATTGGCTGACGTGGCGAAGGACTCGGTTATGATTGGTCCGTGTGATTGTCCTCAGGGTTTGTATGGACTCTGTCGGGTTTGGTTGACAGGTCCATCCTGAGTGTCGCATTCATTTAAATATCAACGGCGAATGTAAACAAAGCCTCTTTCTAAGATTTTCTAAATAAACCTATGGGAGATGGCCACCGACGTAACCACGAAAACGCCGTAGGTCGATGACGCCGTAAACCGAGAACTCCCTGTATTTATTATAAACATTCATACTCAAGTCTTTTAAGGTGGCATTCCCCTTTAAGGGCACGTGAGTTAATCAATCAGCTGAAGAAAAGCACAAAGAAAGCAAAACTGGAATTTCTTGTTCTTGGAAAGCAAGTACAACATGAGAGCATGGGTGGTGATTATTTTTCCACTTTAGGAGTGGCTCTAATTTGAATGTATTTGTAAAAAATATTCAGAGCGTATAATACCAGTACTGGCTGACTACTGAAGCAACACAATCACACTGAAAACGGCCAAACCACATAAACTCAGTGCACAATGGCAGGACAGCTCTGGAACCTGCTCCAAGATAAACAAGGTCTCTGGGTCTCTTTATGCTACAGCAAATACTGCATTTCTACACACAGCTTTCTAATGGTATGAAGCTATTTCACACACTAGTATCTTCATATTAGAGATGATGACATAAGGGCAGTCATCAGTTCTTACGCTGCTGCAACAACAACAACCTGGCATGTTGATCAGTGTATGACAAATTTCAGACAATGCCGTTACGCTATTTTAACTTTTCTATAATGTTCTTACTCCCTCTATAGCCAATATAGACCCCCGTGCTTACACTTACATATAATATTTGCTAGAGCTGAAATTAAGGAGTTTACTAAATGCATGGCAACAATAAAACACTATCCTTCCACAGCTGCAAAATATTGCACAGAAAAAAAGGGTCTGACCAAATAATACCGGTTAAGGAAAATCTGGGGAGGAGGAGGGTTAAAGGTGCAGTCACTGATTCTAATCTAAAACCCTCGAAAGCAGCACTGAAGACAGTTGTGTATTTTGTTTTGCTTGTTGAGTTCAAACATCAACCGTTTCTCCAGAATCGATGACTCCCCCGTTGGCACATGCTTCCTCTGAGATATATACCGGTCTTCCTCTGCATCTTTTCTAACTGCTGCTGGGCAGCCGGATGTGCCCGGAAGAGATGCTAACTGCCCACTAACAGCTCACAGACGCTCACAATTGGCTTGTGTCACCTTAATCGACAGGGGGAGAGGGTAATTCAGTCCCCACCCAGAGAGCAGGGCTAATTACCTTTTCTTGTCTCTCAGCCAAAGATGGCTATGGTGTCACTCGCAGTCTTTCAGTGCGCTGACAGAGAAAATATACTCATACAGCACGGGCAAATAAGGTACCTTGGAAAACGGCAGTATTCTACTTCTTCCCAATGAAGCACGTGTGCATAAATGCCTCCCAAAATGCTGTTTATTAAAGAATCCGCCTGACAAACAGAACCATACAGAATGATACTGATGGTATATTTTTTACAGGTGCATGACAAAATGAGTGTGAGTGCTGAAAATCGCATCAAGGTTTTGCCAAGACCACACCAGGAGAAGTAAAGGAAAGTGAAACAGCAATGACCAGTTGTTAAAATGAGATAAATCTGTCTTATTAAATTTACTGCAGCCTGTGTTTGGCAGTACTTTTCTTTTAAACAATTGTCTGCTGAAACAAGAACAACAACAACAACAACAACAACAACAACAACAAATAAAGAATGGTTGTAAATCCATAACTAAACCATTAAAGCGTTAAATTCAGAAAACAAGTAATTTTTTTGTTTTGCACTTTTTGATTGGTACAGAACTGATCACTTTCAATCTCTAGCCCCTTTTTGGACAGAACTCCTGCTGTATTGCCGTTAAGAAGACTCCTCATTTTGTGGGCTTTCGTTGTTTACACTGAAGAAAAAAAAAGTTGCCCCAGTGTGTGTTTTTAGACGCAGAACCAGAGGCACAACACAAGAGGTATAACACAACAGAGTGTCAGCATCTAGCGTGACGTATAACACACCTGCCGAAATTTCTCAGATATTCAAATGCTTCGAGCATACTGCCGTTGCTTTCCAAACAATGCCTGGTGCTTTTACTAGCTGTGCACATTTACACATTTCAAACACAAGTAAAGTTGCTGTGCATCATACACAACACCAAAACGTCACACCCTGTCCCGCCTTTTACACAGATGTCAATTTAGCAAAGATGCAACAACAATGATGGAGTTCGGATGTTTCATACAGGACGGTGAAGCGGGATAAAGGCGCCACCTTGAACAGACTGTGTAAAAAGGGACTGCTGCTGCAAATTAATGTTAATGTTTTTTTTTTTTACTTTTCATCTCACATACAAGCTTCTTTTTTCCCAAATGCTCTTTGATCCACATTCTGTCTTGCATGATTTCATTCAGTGTATCGTTTTACATATACTGTGCATCACAGGCTATAATGTTACATGGCTTCAGTTCAGGAATGAAATTAAAGACTTTCTACAAATGATCTCAGAAGGTAAAACCTCACTGTGTTGGAGTCTGCATTGGACAGATAACCAAAGAGGTGAGGATATGTCCTGTTGTGCTGTTTTTGTGAGAGTAAGAGAAAACACCTTAGCTAGTTAACCCAAACTAACCCAGAGGTTTAGCCAGCTAGCATGTCTGTGTGAGAATTTAAAGTAAACTCTGCTGACAGTGTGTGACACTGCCTCTGGATGTCCTTTGAGGCTATGAGTAAAATTCCATAACTTCTGTTTATGTGTCTGTGTGGGCGTGTCCTTATCAACTCAAACACAGCTGCCAGGTCCAGTAGCTTTCCAAAACTATTGTATGATATTCAAACTACATTAAAACTCTATTGTTCAGTATTTGGGAACACAATGTTGGGGCTGGACTACAAGAATGGAAATGTTAACGTTTTGGTTCTACACGGACTGAATGATGTAATTTTTGTTCCTTTCCTAAGTCCTGGTTCTCATATATGTAGTCAGTCAGGCAGAACAAACCCATGTCAATAAACACAAAGCTCATCGCTATAACCAAACTACTGGACAATATACACAGACACCCCAAAGTAAATAGACACCATCATTTTTGAAAATTATATTTGTAGAAACTTCCTTCTATCTGCTCTGCCACAGTAACCAAATTGATGGAGATTCCTCACAGTAGTGCTCCGACTCACTTGGAGTTGCTCGGTAACATCAGCGGCCTTACAACGGGGGTTTTTTTCCTCAATCTGCTTGACAGTCTGAAGACACCTGTCAGAGAGCCCAGGTCAACCTGAGCACGATGCTGTTGATTCCTTTCCTTTGTTTTTGAATTGTACAATCACTCTGTTGACTGTTGCGCGATGAATCCCAAGGTTTTGTGCAATCATACGCTGGCTAAGTCCACCCTCAGACTGACCCACAATACACCCTCTTAGAAAATCACACTACTCTTTTGCTTCTGGTGCTCACAGCATGGCTAGCTGCTATAAACAATGAATATACTGCAATCTGAAATGAAAATAATAATGATAATATATTAATAGGTTTGAAGCAACAGGAGGTGTCTACATAGATAAGCCATAATGAGGGGGGTCTATTTACTTCTGAGATGTCTGTGTATTTCTCTAATATTTCAAAGTCAAATGCTTTGAACTATGAATTAATTGTTTACTCTGTTGTGTAACATGATCATATTTAGCGGAGTTGTAACTTAGCCACGATCTCCAAAACCTGTTGTTGATGAAAAGCCTTGACCTGCTTTTGGCTTGTGCATGACTCAATTACATAACTTTTTCATGCAGTACATTGTTTACTGTTGAATAACCTCTGAAATACTACACTAATGCGGTTTACATTTTTATGTTATTATTTGGGTCAGTTACCAATTCCAAAATTGCGACAGGACAGGTCTACCTGTAACACAAATGTGTCACAAATGTAACACAATGTGTTTAGCTTTTATTTTAGTTCTCCTGGGGTAAGGCCAGACGCACTGCCGGTGTGATGCATGGTTTACACATGCTTTTAAATAAACAGTTCAGCTGAACTGGGTGGGGGATGGAAAACAAGAGATGTATAGTGATGGCAAATGTCCTGACTGAAAGGGAGTGACAGCACGGTGAAAGCTGTGTGCAGCGGTGAGCAGGGGGCTGAATATTATTTGACCGTTAAACTATGCAGTCGTGCAGCACCTGAACCAACAGCAGCCATCTGCTGTGCTTCGGACACTCTATAATAAAGACTGTTGTGTATCACATATTCCACATGATCGGATGATTTTTTTTCTTAGCTTGTAAAAAACTGAAGCCTGCATTAACGCAAATACCTGCAGTAACATATGCCCAGGTGGCTCTGCCTGAAGCACAAGACTGTTCAGTATAAAGGTCAAAACATCCAGCTGGAAAAAACCAAACACCTCAGGATAGACTTCGATAAATATCTAGCCTTTCTTCTGTGGTACTACGGTAAGACACCGTGCTTGCCGATACGTCCAAGGTAGTGCTTGTGGCCTTTCGATCAATTGTCCATGCCTCTCTAAATCTATACATTATCATCAAGAGGATATGATCATTCCACTGGAAGAGCAGAGAGAAAGAGAGAGAGCTAGAAAGAGAGCAAAACTGAGTCTACACACAGAGAAAGAACACATCGCGTTCTCTCCTGAGAGACTACAGCTGCTCAACATTAATGCTAATGCTAATTATCGTGCAGAAGTGAAAGAAACCAACAATCTTAAAAAGCAATAACACACAATTTAAAATAGCCTGTCCATTACATATTAAATTCCATGATGAAGGGGTAAATGTTTCATAATCAGATTAGAGAGGTTTAGTGTTCGGATGCCAATCAATAAGGAAGGATTTAAGGTTCTGACATCAATCTAATTTCCACATAAATATGATCGAGGATTCAGCTGTACACCCACCAACAGTATGTCCGCCACAGTCATTACTGCCAAGGGATTGCACTTAATCATTAGAATTTATAACCAGTTACACTTTGTTTATTAACAGGTAGCCGGTGTGTAATCCTGCTTTATATTTTTAAATTAGGATTTGTGCCCCTTTTCCCCTTTCTTACTGCTCTCCTTAGGAAGAGAAAATTAACTTACCAGCAAGTTCATCGTTGACAAACGGTGTGCATTATTACACTGGTGTTATGCTTGCCATATAAAATCAACAAAAAAAGACAATTAGGCTGCTAAGTCGTTATGTGTATGACAATCAGTCCTCAACCAAATGTCACACTAATCGTGACAGGCCTACACCCACACGGTGCTGACAGCTGATTTTTAATTATGTGTCATACAATATCAAGATCCAGTTGTGGGTTTACTACGTGATGTATTGTGTCTGTGTAATAAGATGGATTTAATAAAAGAAAAAAACAAAATGATTATATTGGTGCAAACATTTCGACCGTTAAAGTCTGCATAATCAAGTCTGCTATTGGGCATAAATATTCTCGCATGAAAAGTTTGTCATATTCAAACTTTCACAGCGTCTCTCTCACAAAAATGGTTTTTGAACAGAGTGACAGCACAACAGAAGCATACAAAGCACAAGGACAAAGCACACGGTGGTGGTGGTGGTGGTGATGGTTCAGAGGGGAAAAAGAGAGAAGAAGGGAGATAATAGCAGAACACAATTAAATCAGGAGAGGTAGTAAGTATACTGTCCCTCTAACCGAGGGCTGTGTGTGGGCTGCACATGACTGTATATTTCTGAATTCTGCCCAGTAATTCACCCAGGCATTTACGCCATTAATTTCTAAGACATGTGCTAAGCAACCCAAAATGACATGAGTCATGGGAAGGAAGGCTTGCTGAGTACATAAGGACTTCTCTCTAGTATGCTAATGTGGAGGACCTGAAGCAAATGACCACATCCACTCCTGTTTCTAAGGAGTACTTCTGTACCCTTTAACATTAGAGAAAATCAAATACTCCCTGGTGCATGGGGGTATGTTAGGGCAAATATTCTCGAACAAGAATATTTCATACTGGGTCACACAAACTAAAAACCTTGTTCTCCAAAATGATTCATGTGCCAAGATTACTATAGAACATCACGTTCCAGAGGTACTGTGAGTCGTCCTGGGAATCTGGTAATCCTGACTGTCAGCAATTCAGTCATTACTCAGATAGCCCGGATAAGATATCCTACATCGTCACACCCAAAAGAAGTACGGGAAGGGTCCCTCCCTGTAACATTAACTACTTAGCTAAAAGACAAACCACAGAAGGCAGATCAGATTCGATAACAACATACAATAATCGGATAATCTCAACAGAAAACAGAATAATCTCTACAGAATACATGCCAAAATTGTATTTAGGAAGGTAGGTAGCTAAACTTAACCAGCAAGCCTGACAACATTGGATTCAGAGCAGCACAGGGCATGTAATCTCTCTCTGTAGGCCTGAGCAGCTCACTGATGGATCATAATAGAAAGCGAGCTAGTTAGCGATAAAACTGTTCTGATAGCTCATATATCTCATATCTCATATAGTTAGACTGTGCCAGTGACTCACAAACACAGCACTGCGAAAGAACAAAAGTGCACAAACAACCAATGGGATCAGGTTAGCCGGCTAACCTCAGACCACTAGCTAAAAGGCAAACTCGTTTCAAAAGGGAGTGCTCATTCTCATTAACTGTAAGTCACAATAAAGTCTTTATTCTCAGAACACTTCTGTAATACTAAGGAGACAACAAAACTAACAATGCATAATTACATTCTCTGAGTCTTCTGCATCTGCATCTCACTGTATTAGAATTACAGTTTTACAATTACGGTGTCAGTGCTGCTTAAGTTGCATTATATTAAGAGTGTAGAACGTGATTTGGGATGCATCTTTAAACTCTCACTGAATGTGCAGTGCTTGTCTTTTTTACTTAATACTTGCAACAAGTGGATTAACCATTGTGTGGTGGAGAAAGGTGCAGCAGAACATGCTTTATGAAATGGTCTTCCTGCTAGGACTTCAGGCTAACAATTGTACAAAACTGGTAATAATTGAAAAGCTGAAACTAAATGTATTATAGAATTGAACAATTAAGTTTCGTGCTTCATGTCAGTGTTACTGTGCTAATACTTTTGATATTGATGTTTCTTATTGCCTAAATAAAGTAATTCGCTAGGCCTGTTCAGTGAGAGACATCCTGAGAGAGACCCTCTTAATTTCAGAGGACAGCAGCATGAAGGCTCGTATACACAGATGCTACAGAGTAATTATTTTACAGAGCTTCTTACCTTGAGAGAGTCGAAGCAGGCGATGACTCGGCCATTGTCCACCTGACAGCTCTTGGGTGGGTGAGCGAATTTGCATTCTTCATCACTGCGGGAACACGTGCCTCTCTGGAACTGACGACACACCTCCAGAGTCAGCCACTTAGTGTCGCGCACAGCTGGCAATGCCACAGACATTTTGCTGACAGCCACAGTGAAACTCACTTAGCGAGATATATGGGCACTTATCCTCTACGTTCAGGACGTCTGTGTATGGCGTAATTATTTACTGTAAAAGGACACTGTAACAGGTTGGTAGGAATCGTGAATCACACGTCTGTTTTTTATTCAAGAAATGGAACGTTCCTGCAAAACATGATCCTCCGTCTACTTTGACAGCAGGCTCAGTTTATAATTTCCTCCCCTCTTTATGCTTTCCTGTGGCTGTGGGTGGGACTGAATGCAGCAGTCAGGTGGAGAAAAGGAACGGTTTGAGGTGGGAGGATTAGTACTCTGACTGAGGTGGAGAGAGAGGAGTGTGGGTGGTACAGGCAGGCAGAGACCAGAGATCAGCGACACAGGGAGTCATCTGAAAGGCACTTCTTGATAACGGTCTGTTAGGAAATAAAACGAAGAGAGGAAAAGAAAAGATATTTAAAAAACTTGAATTATTCACCAAGACAAACCTCACCAGTAAGCAGCCCAGTCAACTCATTACACTGAAGGACCATAAGGAAGGATGCAAATTGGCTGATTTTAATATGATTTTTCCTGACGCATTCCAAGGCTTGGAGATAAGGCCTCCCCACCCTGGCTGAGATCTCCACACAAACGGCAGCCTGACAGACCTGTATCGGATCAGGGCACAGCATAAATCCTATTATATCACATACTCCAAGGGGATTTGGTGAACAGACAGTGTGAGCGCTCACTTCAGAGAAATCAGGCTAAGACTGCCCGGCAACAGCCAAACACAGAAACACACAGCACTGACAATGATGCTATCAAACCTGGGCTCTGTTTCCTAAATGCATTACAGTATTATCATCTCCTTTATTGATAGAAAAAATATTTAGTGAAGACACTAACATCACTTGTGGATCAGGACTGGAACGGATGTAACATCTTGGCCAAGTTTCGCCCACGCAAATGTCAAACACAAACCACAAATTATGTTCAATCAAAGCACTTTTGCACGAGACCTCAGAATGCAAACTGTGGACACTGGCAATTCTAGGCAGAGCCTCGTTACTAAGTGACTATAATCTTTTAAAGGCTTTTTGAACCTACCCAGATCACTTGGCCTGGTGCATGAGAGACCATGTTGTGGTAAAGTGCAGTCTGAGTAGTTCTGCAGCAGGTCAAATCCTAATGCGCTCAATCCCGTTGTCTCAGAAAGGAAGCAGCGTGGACAAATGGTAACCTCAGCTAAAGGGCAAGGGGTTATTTTGGGGAGCTACCCCTTCCCAAAATATTACTGTCAACTGGGATTAATGCCCATCCAACACACCAAACTACAGAGACAAGTCACTTTGTGATGAAAGGCAGTATGTACCAATGTGCAAATGCGTAAATCTTTTAGTGTTTCTACTGTGGTAAGACGGGTAACTTATTGATAATGAATCTGTAAAGCGTACTTGTGTGTCTGTTAAGCCAACTGTCCAATCCATACATACAGAATCATGCTGAGTGGAGTAATAAATCTAATGTTGATTAATGTTGACTTCGGGCCCAACTTTAATACCAATATACAACCCGAATTCCAGAAAAGTTGGGACGTTCTTTAAAGTTGAATAAAACGAGAACTAAAAGACTTTCAAATTACATGAGCCAATATTTTATTCACAACAGAACATAGATAACATAACAAATGTGAAATTGCACACCTTTATCCACTAAATGAGCACATTTCAAATTTGATGCCTGCTACAGGGCCCAAAAAAGTTGGGATGGAGGCAAAAAATGGCTGAAAAAGCAAGAATGTTTGAGCTGGGAGAACAGCAAATCTAGCAACAATTACGTTAATTGATATCAGGTGTGTAACATGATTACCTATAAAGGGTTGTCTTAGAGAAGCAGAGTCTCTCAGAAGTAAAGATGAGCAGAGGCTCTCAAATCTGTGAAATAGTGCGTAAAAAGATTGTGGAATACTTTAAAAACAATGCTCCTCAATGTCAAATTGCAAAGGCTTTGCAAATCTCATCATCTACAGTCCATAACATCATCAAAAGATTCAGAGAAAGTGGAGATATCTCTGTGTGTAAGGGACAAGAAGACTGAAGACTTTTATTGGATGCCCGTGGTCTTCGGGCCCTCAGACGACACTGCATCACTCATCAGCATGATTGTGTCAATGACATTACTAAATGGGCCCAGGAATACTTCCAGAAACCACTGTCGGTAAACACAATCCACTGTGCCATCTGCAGATGCCAACTAAAGCTCTATTCTATTGTGCCAAAGGGAAGCCATATTTGAGCATGCTCCAGGAGCACCGTCATGTCCTGTGGGCCAAAATTCATTTGAAATGGACTGTTTCAAAGTGGGAAAGTGTTTTATGGTATATTTCAGGGAAGGCCTTGTGTATTTCAGCAGGACAATGCAAAACTACATACTGCAGCCTTTACGAAAGTCCGGGTGCTGAATTGGCTGCCTGCAGTCCAGATCTTTCATCTACAGAGAACATGATGACCACGAACTCTTCAGCAGCTGGAAACCTACATCAGGCAAGAATGGGACCAAATTCCAACACCAAAACTCCAGAAACTGTTATCTATGTTCTGTTGGGAATAAAATATTGTCTCATGTGATTTGAAAGTCTTTTACTTTTCATTTTATTCAAATTTAAAGAATGTCCCAACTTTTCTGGAATTCAGGTTGTATCTCTTCTTATTTGGCATATCTAAAGCAAAAGGTTAAAACGATATATGCTTCAAGTTGCCTTGTCATTCAAGGATTCAAAAATCTTTATTGTCATTACCTCCCATGTTAAAAACATGAGGTGAAACGAAATTATATTCCCTGGTCCCGGTAAAAGCCCATTAGACAAAATAGAATAAAATAAAATGAACATAAAATAAAATAAGATGAGTAATAAGTATAAATATAAGAAATAAGGAAAAAAGAAAAAAGAAACCCAGCAGTGTACGGAGTCAAGTGGAATGTCGAGAAATAAAATAACAATATATACAGGAAATAGCAACAACAATGTGATGGTCCAGTCCTGATAATGAAAAGTGCAAAAGATGCAAAAAGTAGTCTGTGCAAACAGCTGCATTGTGCATTCTCATATAATAAATCCATTGATGCCCCTAACTGTTATTTTTATTTTGTCTCAGACCCCAGAACTATTGTCTGTTTAACCATGTCCTGTTCCCTGGGTTTATACAGATGTTACAGAATTACAGGAAGAGATTTGGTGCTGTTATTCTCTATAAAAGAGGCTTGACCAAATATTGATTGTAAAAGGGCCAAAAAATTTGAAGTCAGTGTTGTGTAGAAAAATATAGCAGTACTTAATAAAAAAACAACAAAAACAAAAATACAAACAAACAAAAAAATAAAACACTTAAAAAAATGCAACAAAACTCCCCAAAAATATTCTTCCTTGCTGTTTAGTCACTTTATCTCTACAACTCTGGCCTCTATTTTTCCAAACCCTGACCTAACCAGCGAAAGCCCTCAAGTATGGTGGTGGCCTTTTGTCACTTAAATAGGGCTAGCTACCTATGTGGAATCTAGATCCTCCAATATATGTCTTTATTTATATAAAACTTAGAAATAGTATTATTGCTTTTTTGGAATAATTTCCAGCAATGCCATGGCCCATGGACATTTAATATAGGAAAAATTATGTCTGCCAGCTGATATATTGGTTGGATCCCTGTCTTTACAGTACGTTACGTAGCCAGTTACGTTACGTAGTTACATAGTCCACTGCTAAGAGAAACGCAATTAGCTTCTACATTGTTATATATTACATATATATTCATTTGTATCTGCTGTTACTGCTGCGTGCCATGTTGAATAAAATGTCATGACTTGATGAATAGACATGGTCATGACTTTGAGGATTTAAATTTAGAACAATACTCTGTGGTTTGAGCAACACCCTGTGAGCTGGTGGGGATGTCCACTGATTGGCCAATCGCAGTGACTTATTCAAATGCATCCCATGTGGTAAACTTGCTTTCACTGTATGTTAATTTCAGCCATAGACCAGTCACGGCAAATTATTCAAATGAATCTCTGCTGAGACAAAGATGAAGTCTGAGATATTAAACAACATTAAACAAACAATTAGGGATTTTTCTTTTTTGGAGGAAAGCACACTAGATATCGCTTTCACTATGGTGCTGCATCTTAGTATTGCTCCATTTAGTCTCAAATTCTAGCTGCATGGGGGTGCAGTGGTTATAACTGTCATCTCAGCACAAGAAGGTTCTGGGTTCAAACCTGATGACCAACTGAGGCCTTTCTGTGCAGAGTTTGCATGTTCTCCCTGTGCCTGGGTGGGTTTTCCTCCGGGTGCTCTGGTTTCCTCCCACAGTCCAAAGACATGCAGGTTAGGTCAACTGGTTACTCTAAATTAACCCTGCGGTAGATTGGCAGCCTGCCCAAGATGTACCCCTCCTCTCACCTGAAGTCAGCTGGGATTGACTCCAGCTTCCCTGTGACCCTTAACAGATAAGTTGTACATTTAATGGACATACAGATAGTCTAAAATCCACCAACAAAAGAACAATATCAGCCCTTTAATCTGTTGGAACTAGGCAGACAGCCGCTCACTTCTCATAGAAAAACATTTTCTTGAATACTTTGCTTGAACATCTTTTTATTTAGTTCAATGCTAAATGAACAACAGCTAGTTTAATACAGCAGCAGGGTAAGTAGGCCACATGCATTACCCTATTTGAGATAGGCATCAATTCACTCACTTACATGAACCTCGTTTTCTTCTCCCAAAGGATTAAAACCTAATTGGGGCAATTGTGTTTTTAATACAGCGACAGAACCAAATAGTATTTACAAACTAAAAAAACAGGATGTTAATGTATTTAGTGTCTGAAAACAAGGCAGTGTATTAATCAGCATCATTAGCAAAAGTTAAGATGTGCATAGTTACTGTGTAGGTGTATGTAAACAGGATATCTGACTGGCTGACGGTGGGCAGAGATACTGTTTTACATTCTGCTGCTCAATATTCTGACCTTTGGCTTTGTGTAGGCGTTCCAGCATTTTTCCTGCTGCTGTTTCGCAGCATCACTGGGACTGCAATACGTAAACCAGTGAGTGCACCAGGGTTTCGTGCTATACTAATTAGCTCTGATGTGTGAGTGTTATGACCTTGAGGAAAAGATTTGAAATGAAGAGTTTTGGGATATTGAGACACTCAGGATATAAGAAAATGCTTGCACAAAAATTCTGAGATGTTTTCATTATCAAACACTTCAATCATGTGCAGTTGGCTGATTAGTTACTTTAGATCTGTCTGGCAAAAAAAAAATCCATACAAGTAACTCATTACTGTGATATTCACAATAAGAGAACTACTGTCTCTGCAAGTATGTTACTGTTGTATAAGCTATATTATCAGACGCAGACAACCTGGATCCAAGGACGAGGACATTTTTGTTCATAACCACGAACAGTTCTCTGCTCTATTGCACTTGATCCAACTAATTACTTAACCCTCTAACTTTCCAGCTTATTATACGGTTAATCAACTTAAAGTATGCATTATGCTGTTATTATTCAGTAACTACAGTGAGGCTAGTTACAAGAGTCAGGAAGTAAGTCTGGCCCTACGAAGGAGTCTTGGGATTTGAGTTAATTATTAAGCCCTTCATCAGTTAAATGAAGATTATTGCAAAGAAGAGAAAACTTGAAATTGTGCTGGGCAGTAGCTCCCCAGGAGAAACTCTGGCCTAAATTATGCCTGGTTTATTCTGGGAATCACCCCATAGTTCCTTTCTTAGCAGCTAGGCCAAGAAAACTTCATAATATACGCTATATGGCCAAAAGATTGCGGACACCTGGCCGTCACACCCATATGTGTTTCCTGAACATCACATTCCAGATTTAGTTCCCTTTTGTTGTTATAATGACCGCCACTCTTCTGGAAAGGCTGTCCAATAGGATTTTTGGTCTTTCAGTTCATCTTAAAGGTGTTCAGTTGGATCGAGGTCAAGGCTAGATGCAGGCTACTCAAACTCTTCCACACCAACCTTGGCAATGTTTATGGCCTTGCTTTATACTCAAGGCTACTGTAATCCTGGGACATGTTTAGACCTCTTAGTTACACTGAAGTGACGCTGTAATGCTACAGCACACAAATGCATTCTATACAACAGTATGCTTCCAGGTTTGTGGTAAACAGTTTGGGGAAAATCCACATATGAGTGTGATGATCAGGTAGTTCCAGTATTGTGCAAAGGTCTTGAGCCATTCCTCATTTCTTCATATTTTGCTTCCAATGGGCTAGATTTTCCAGTATTTTTAATGTAATCTTGAACAGTTCTCCAGGCTTCCTGCATGCCTCAATAGAAAACACGATGGAACACTATCGGTCATGATCTGGCCTCCCCAAAACCCGGATCTCAACCTTATTAAAGCAGGGTGGGATCGTCTCGAAAGAGAACAGGACAAAAGGCAACCAACATCCAAGGAAGAGCTCTGGGATGTCCTTCAAGAAGCCTGAAAGAGTATTCCTGAAGACTACTTAAAGAAATTACAAGAAAGCTTGTCTAAGAAAGTTCAGGCTGTGCTGAAGAATAACAATGGTCAGACCAAATATTGACTTTAAAGCTTGTTAAAACTAGACAAACTCTCTTTGGGATATATACTGTATTTACATGCATGTTTGTACATTTTACAATAAATCTTTGTACCTACTGACTAATTTTCCTCACAAAATATGCAAAAATTAGGGGTGTACAAACATATATATGGGCAGAGGTAGCTCAGATGGTTAAGACGCTGCACTGCTGATCGGAAGGTTGGGAGTTCGAATCCAAGCACCACCAA
>JAQLOM010000034.1:15369449-15379964 GCA_030068315.1 Chrysichthys thysi
ATAGATAGATAGATAGATAGATAGATAGATAGATAGATAGATAGATAGATAGATAGATAGATAGATAGATAATACTTTACTCATCCCCAGGGGGAAATTAAGGCATCCAGTAGCTTATATGACAAAGAAGAAGGAACACAGTGTATAGTGCAAAATAAACTTCACAGATAAATAAAATGCTAAAACATACACCAATCTAATACAGTGGTGCCTTGACTTATGAGTTTAATTCGTTCCACAATGGAGCTTGTAACTCAAATTACTTGTATGTCAAATCAGTCTTTCCCATTGAAATTAATTGAAATGCCATTAATCCATTCCGGAGCTCGTAACCTGAATTTTAGCTCTCAACTCAAAGCAAAAAATCCACCGAGAGATGGCTCGTATATCAAAAAACTCGTTGGTTGGGACACTTATCAGTCAAGGTACCACTATATTTTTAGTGTATGGAAATTTATAGAAGTCGATAAGTTGATAAATTGTTAAGATATTGATAAGGACCATGTCACTTTTCCATCACAGTAATCACTGCTGTACTGATGTTCAGTATATCTGCCTTATCAGAGATATTGTGACTGTAATATTGATGCTATACAACAATTCTATAAACAAGACATTAATATTGTGTAACTGATGTTTAATTTCAGATGCAATATGGATATATATTCTGCTTGTTTTTGCTGGGCTAGCAGAAATAAGTCCCTGTCCTTTTATCTTTTCATCTTCGTCTGACAAGCCTTTATATTTTAAGTCAAAAATTATATTCTTGAAAAGTATAATTTGCCATGTCTGCTGATGATGTCACTAACACTACTGTAGTGACTGGTTGCAGTGGAAATTTAATTGGTGAACACAAACGAGAAGATTGATACAATGAAGCATCCCAGTGCCATTTATGCTAAATAGAAGCACTCTTGAAATTCTGTTTAACCAATCAAATTAGTGGACCAGAACTAACTGTTACATAATTTACCTTTATATCTGAGACTATAGAGACTCTCCACTGTAGTTTATTGATTGTATATATTTATGTTCAGGTTTTCACAGGGATCTTTACAGCTGAGATGTTCTTCAAGATTATAGCCTTGGATCCTTATAAATACTTCCAAGAAAGCTGGAATATATTCGATAGTGTCATTGTAACCCTGAGTATTATAGAGCTTGGGTTAGAAGACGTACCTGGAATGTCTGTTCTTAGGTCATTTCGTCTGGTAAGAAAACCTATCTGGATTTATTCAAATAGAATAGAAACATTCATTAAGCCCTTTATAATATGTACTTGAAATGATTATTGAAAAGTTTGTATCCTGTTATTTTTTTCATCCTAGCTTAGAGTCTTTAAGCTGGCTAAGTCTTGGCCGACTTTAAATATGCTGATCAAAATAATTCACAACTCGGTGGGTGCCCTCGGCAACCTGACGCTCGTCCTGGCCATCATTGTCTTCATCTTCGCCGTAGTCGGAATGCAGTTGTTTGGGAAGCATTACACTACCTATGTGTATAAGATTTCTTCAGACCAGAGTGTACTTCGTTGGCACATGAAAGATTTCTTCCACTCCTTTCTGATAGTGTTCCGTGTGCTGTGTGGCGAGTGGATTGAGACGATGTGGGACTGTATGATGGTGGCTGAACAGACCATGTGTCTAACTTTCTTCCTTATGGTCATGGTGATTGGAAACCTTGTGGTAGGCATATATTAGCTGTATTGTTCCAGTTATTTCAGTTTTCCTGAACATGTGTTAATCTTATTCTGCTAGCTGATTCTATATGCCTATAATTAAAAGGCACTGTCTATAAAACAGTAATGTAAATCATTTATTCACTAATATACTCTAATAATATACCTAGTAAGATCAGATAATGTATATGTAGTGACATCTTATTTGAACCCTTTTTAGGTTTTGAACCTCTTCCTGGCCTTGCTGCTTAGCTCTTTTAGTGCAGATAACCTGGCAGCCATCGATGACGGTGAAATGAACAACTTGCAGATTGCTGTGGGTCGCATCCGCAAGGGTGTCTTGTATTTTAAAGCCCGTATGTACAGCTTGCTTCACAGTGACTGCTTTAGAAGCAGACGGAATAAGGCGAAGGAAGAAGATGGCCGGAAAGATGGCAAGAAGCTGGCTAATATGTCTACTCATACTACAGTGGAACTGATTAAAAACCCAGGGTATGAGAAAGAGGCATCAGGTGCAGACACTGGCTCTGAGAATTTCATCTTCGATCCCACCTTGTCTATCTCTGTACCAATAGCCACTGCAGACTCTGACCCTGAGTGCAACAATATGGACGATTTAAGCAGTTACTCTTCTGACATGGATGAAAATAAAGAGGTAAGGAGGATGACTTATAAATAGACATTTCCTGCAATATATCTATTACATAAAATACCATAAGGTGATTCAGTTCTATACAGTGGAACCTCGGTTCACGAACTTAATTCTTTCTGAGACTCTGTTCGTGAATTGATTTGTTTGTGACCTGAATCCAGTTTTCCCATTGATATGAATGTAAATACAATTAATGTGTTTCAGCCCTCAAAACATGTTTTTTTAATGTGTATTATGGATTATGTGTGGCAATAAAACATTTCATTACAGTCATTTGGCAGACGCTCTTATCCAGAGCAACTTACATTTATCTCATTTATACAACTGAGCAGTTGCGGGTTAAGGGCCTTGCTCAAGGGCCCAGCAGGGGCAGTATGGTGGTGCTTGGATTTGACTTCCCACCCGTCCAATCTGTAGGCCAAAGTCTTAACCCCCTGAGCTACCCCCTGCCCGTATATATTAACCCCCTGAGCTACCCCCTGCCCGTATATATTAACCCCCTGAGCTACCCCTGCCAAATATATTTGCACCCAGCATAAAATAAAAATAATCTTGATTATAGAAAAATGAAACAAAATGAAATAAACAGATGATTTTAATGCACGTTACCTTTGCGGTGGATACGTACAGTAGTTGCTGACGTAGGTGGATGGTGGCGGAGGGATATGGTGGCAGTTCTCATGTTTTGCGATTATTTCTTTCTTTATTTCAACTGTTATACCCTTAGGCTTCTTACTCTCACTACTATTTCCACTGTCCACCTTCTTGGGACCCGTAATGAAAGCTTATAGAGCAAAAATGCAGAGAAACACAACGAAAAAATGCATTAAACACATTCACACCACGAGTGCTTGACCAGAACTGAATGTTTGTTCAATGAAGCGTGTGTGAAGTGGTGGCGGAGGGATTTGGTGGTGGGGGATATGGCTTCTTACTCTCACTACCATTTCCACTTTCTTGGGACCCATAATGAAGGCTCATAGAGCAAAAATGCTAGAAACACAACGAAAAAATCCTGTGAACATTTTTTAAGGAGTTTTAAGCACCGAAAAAAACGTTTGAACAATCCTTAATTATGTAAAAAACTTACTGTAAACAACCAAGAAAACTAACCTTACATGAGTCGACTTCTGGCACTAAGGAAGATGGGCGGGGAGGTTACTGTAGAGCCAATGAACACAAGTCTGACTGAATAAAGGAACAACGCACGTCTTTGTTAGGCGCTCAATACGCAATTGCGCAATATGCAAATAGAAAATGGGGAAACATTGGCATGTACAAAGTGGAAGGGGAAAATGGCCGAGGCTGTATTTGTTTGGCATCCGATTATGTGGTCGTGACCAGATGCAAAATTTTGGCGGATTTTGTGGTCGGGAACTGATTTGTTCGTCTTCAGAGGCGTTCGTGACCAGAGGTTCCACTGTATATGCAAATTAATTAGTTTAAAAAAAAAAAAAGCAAATCACACAATGATCATCAGATATTCTGTCACTGTGTAGACCGGAGAGAATCCATATCATACAGTTTTTGTATGAATCCATTCAGTTTGGTTTTGTATGAAGTTGTATATTCAGATACCTTTATGCTTCCACTGTCTTCCACTGGGATTAAGGCTATAGCAGTCTGACATTTAGGATCAGGCCATCTGTCTCCAGATTGCATTATGTGCCATTTACAGGTGAGGGCATGCAAGCTTGGCGCATCTTGTTTTAGGCTCCTCTCAAAAACATGCCTATTTGTTTTGTGCTATTTAAAGGGAAAAAGATACTGGTGGTTAGTGGTTTCTGCAGCCCTTTATGAAGTGTCAATTTTCTCCTGTGTGGATGTTAAGTGTGTGCTTTTATATTGCAAAATCAATCATAACATTTTCAAGCTTGGTAATGTTAAGTTATTGTTCTTGGTATATGTGTGTGTGTAGCAATGGGGTAAACCCATTGAATATTGCTGTGGTTAAATTCTGGAAAACAAATAAAAAGTGGAAAACTCAATTTTTGGTTCCCCGAATGTTCTGGGAGCGTTCTGTTAAGTTTTTTGGTTGTCATATGGTTTGCCATGAAAATGTATTTTACATAAGTATAGCATTTAGTTTTTGGTTGCATATTTTGGTTTATGGAACGTTGGATTTGTAATGTGGGATCCTTTAGACAATGTGTGGTCTGGCTGTATTAATAATCCCCTAGCATTAACCTGTAGAGAATGTTCAGACATTGGCAGAAGGTATTTGTAAAATTGATCATAGGAGAACCATAAGCTAATGTTTGTTCTGTGGTTACTGTGAATGCCAGAACTTTAAGAGAACTTTTTTTCCCTCTTCCTGAAAAGATCATGGTGGGTATGGAGCTGGATAACAAAAAATTCAATAGTAAAAAGAGTCTTTCTGCCTTAAAATAAAAAAAAAAAAGCTAGCTTAGTGTGATTTCATCATACAGTGAATGCCAACCTTTGATCCAGTTGTAGGAAAGCTGTGTGTCATAGCAAAATGGACAATTTACAAAAATGTGGTCATGATGTTTGTGAATGCAACCTTCGGATACACATTTGGGAGTAACCAGAATTTTATATGCTAGAATTTTACTTACAGCTGACATACATGCAAAAGAGAAATAGGATAGCTCAGGTCAGGAAAGCCTGTAGTTTTCAAAGCTTTATTTAGTAGAAAATGTCAAAATTGTACCATGTTAAGGGGTTTCCTAAGGCGCCATGTTTGTAATACTAAACCAGCTTCTCTTCCTGCAGGCTCAGAGGAGCATGCTGATATCTTTTCTCTCGTGCTTACACCTTTTAACCTGGTTTGTTATTACGGCTCTTTCAGAGACGCTATCAAGATTTCAGACAGGACACTTGTAAGACTCGTTTACTGAACATACCACACCTACCATAGAGATTGCATTTACCACTCATGAGAAGGGATACATAGTGTCATGTAGTTTTCATGATTGAACTCCAATTTATTTGTGTTTGTATTCAGTCCTCTCATATCTCCTGATATGTTTTCATTATTCATTCATTTTTAAAAATTTGTTGTACATGTGTTATTTCTGCGGGACTATCACATCCTGAATGAGCAGCATTGCTTATTTCACTGATGATGTCTGTTCAACTGGTTTCACTTTTCCCACTCTTCCCTCAAATATCACAGAGTTCCCTGACTGATTACATTAACCTGAAGGAATGCATTTTGCTCCATACTGTCACACTACAATTAAATCATTAAATGACAGTCAAAACATGTTTGATGACATTTCATATTCTCTATATTGGAATGATGAAAGCCTAATTTGGCAGCACTGTGAACAGGTAAAAGATGGAGCCAATAAATAAGCTTTCTTTCTGCTTTATTCAACAGGCAGGCAGTAAAGTGGCTTGCATAAAGTGGCTTTTTGCCATCCTTGAATATTTCCTTATTTTGTAAAGTGGAGCCCATAATATTACAGTGGGTAGAAAAGTCAAAAGAGTTTGGAAAATTATTTACAAATCCAGATTTAAAATGTGATTGCATAAGTATTCACCCCCTTTGCTGTGAATCTCCTAAATTAGTTGCAGAGCAGACACTTGCTATCAGAAGTCACATAATTTAAAGTGCCAGATGATCTCAGTAGAAACACACCTGTTCCCAGAAGACATCAGAAATTCTTACCTAAACAAACAGCATCATAAACACCTAGGAGCTATCAAAACAAGTTTGGGATACAGTTCTGGAAATGTATCAATGAGTGGTTGGTTAAACAAAATACCACAGAGCATTATTTAGTACATTATTTTTAAAAAATGGAAAGAATATGACACAACCATTACTCTACCTAGAGGAGGCCGAAAAGTGGTGTGGTAATGAGATCATTAGTCAGAGAAACAACCTAGAGTCCAAAGGCAATTTTCAACATGAAGCTACCACCACCATGCTTCACTGGTAATAGCTCCTTGGTCTTGGTCTTCTTGATGATCTTTGTTAAGATTTTTTTCCCAGTAAACATTGACATTTAAACTAATACTTTTGTTTTTTCATTGGTACATAAATAGGGAAACTATACTGCTCCTTTACGGAATATCATTTTCTATAGATTTATGCCATATAATCTCAGTTAAATGCAGGTTACAGTTTTGTGGTCAGTTTTAGGTTGTAACACTACAACATGTGGAAAAGTTAAAGGGGGTGAATACTTATGCAAGGCATTGTATATACTTGTAGTTTCTTATTTTCTGGAAGCTTACATCATTCCCAGGAGAGCCTCATTAACTGGCTGCTACATGTAAAATTGTTTGATAAAAGCAAAACGCTACTGACTACTACATGTTTTCCGAGTGGCACCGATGGGTGACCTTTTGCTAAACCCAGGAACCATAAATGCTGAAAAAGAGATGCTTATGCAAAGGCAGCTGAATTCTCAAATTGATGTCCCTGAAAATAACTGGTAACAGTAATAAACCTTTTTTCAGTATTAGCATGAAAAAAATATATCGTTTTATAGAGAGGAAACCAATGTGACATGTTTCTGCTAAAGTTTTATATAAATTTTTTTTACAGACATTACATTTGTAGTCCCTTGTCTCCCTGGAGTTGAAAAGTTCCAGTAACCCAATTGTATCTTTTAGAGAGGCCTAGAATTATATGAATATTACAGTTAAAAAAGGAAAACATGTAATTCTTGAGTCAGTTTATTTGTTCATGTGAAACTGTCCTATATGTTCTGAAGTTTTCATATTATTTGTGGATAACAAACATTTAAATGAATCATGTTCTTGATGCATGCTTTTCAAATGAAGTTTTATCAAGTTTACCTTCAGAATGTTCCGTATTGCACCCAAGCTCTTACCTATCTCTTGTAACTAAACTGATTAATTATTGAACACCTGTTAGAAAGTACTCTAAGCTGCATTTGCATATTAAAACAGTCTGTGGGTACATTTGATTTCCTTTGCATGCACTTTGGAATGTGAAGACAGTCATAGGTTGAGCTTGGCCTCATGATGGTCATTAGCCGATGCCTTGCCTCAGATCACCAGCTGAGGTCTTCTGAAGCACTGTGTGTCATCTCCTCCATGATGCCGCGACCCATGGCTCCATCCAAGATGTTGTCATGGAGATGTACTCTGTGTGTGCGTTGCTCTTGCAGAAGCTGTCAGACAGTATGAGCTCTTCACAGGGCAGCACAGTGGACCTCCGGCCCCTAAAGGACAGAAGAGAATCACTCGACTTTGAGCTTGAATTGCCTGTGGATGATCCAGAGGCCTGTTTTGCACAGGGTAAGGGAAACACTGCAGGGGCAAGCTCTGGAATAATACCTAAACTTACTACACTCACCATCACCATTTCATTATGAACACCTGCCCACCAGCACATGCAATTATCTAAACATGTGACAGCAGTGCAATGCATAAATTCATTCAGATACAGGTTAAGAGCTTGAGTATGTTCAGAGAAGAATCTGAGGCAGTAGTGGGCTCAGGCTTTCCAGAACCAGACAGTTGATGATGGATAAAACATCACCTGGTCTTTTTCTCCAAGCAACTCTTGAGTTGCTTTTCTGCTCACTGTGGTTGTAAAGAGTGGTTATTTAAGTTAACGTAGTCGGGTTACCTGTCACCTCTGGCCATCCTTTTCTGACCTCTCTCATTAATGAGATATTTCCACCAACAGAACAACTGATCGCTGGATGTATTTTTCAGGTCTTTCTGTGTGAATTCTAGAGACTGTTGAGTGTGAAAATACCAGCAGATCAGCAGTTTCAATAGGTAGTTGCTTTTCTTTTCGAGAAACCAGACATTCAGATCAGCAGTTTCTGAAATATTCAAACCGACCCATTTAGCCCCAACAACCATTCCACATTCAAAGTTAATGAGATCACATTTTGAAGTTTGATGTGGCCATTAACAAAACCGCTTCATATGTATCTGCACGATTTTATGTTTTGCACTGCTTCCACATGATTGTCTGACTGGATACTTGCATGAATCTGGAGGTACAGTATATAGAATAAATACAAGACTTATTTAAAAAAAAAAAGACTTTTGCACAGGGGTGGCACGATGGCTGAGTGGTTAGCACTGTCGCCTCACAGCGAGAAGGTCCTGGGTTCGAGCCCTGGGTTCGGCGCAGGTGCCTTTCTGTGCGGAGTTTGCATGTCCTCCCCGTGTTCGCATGGGTTTCCTCCGGGTACTCCGGTTTCCTCACACAGTCCAAAAACATGCACAGTGGGGATTAGGCTAATTGGTGACTCTAAATTGCCCATAGGAGTGAGTGTGAGTGGTTGTCTGTCACTGTGTGTGCCCTGCGGTGGATTGGCGACCCGCCCAGGGTGTGTCCCGCCTCTCGCCCAATGTCAGCTGGGATAAGCGCCAGCTTCCCCCCGCTACCCTGAATGGGATTAAGCGGCAGAAGACGAATAAATAAATAAAGACTTTTGCACTGTACGGTGTAAACAAGTTTGCCAGGTTATTAAGTATACCTGATTTGTAGTTATACTCACTGACACTTTCATAGGTGTACTTTACATGTTTACAATTACGGACTAGGCCAAATGTTGCTATGCTCACTTTATAAGCCTCTTTCTACACAATTCATTGATTGGCAAGGGACAACAATAGGACCACAACGCATATTGTTTGGATGGTGAATCATTCTCAGCATAGCACTGACACTGTGACAAGTGGTAGAGTATGCGGTGCTGGTATGCCTAAATCAAACCCAACAGAGTAAAATTTATTCAGCTAACAGCAGTTGTGGTCAGCATTGGGTACACAACTGCTAATAATGTACTCTTAAACAGTATCTTTAATAGCGGGTGTGAAGGAGGCCTACCTGTGTGCACAGAGCAGTATCAGTGAGAGTGCTTATTAAAAATGAGTGAAATACAGTAAAATTTCAGGTTGCCCTGTGAGTCATATGTTAGCAAGTGAGCTAGTGGGAGTTAGCTAGCTAGTAGGAAGAAAGGGCATGTGTCTCAGTGCTCAGTGCTTACAGAACAAAAGTGCCCTCATGTAGAACAATTTCCTTCTGTGCTCACTGCACTGTTTCACACTTTTGTATGCACACATCCTTATCCTCATTTTTCATGACCATGCTCTCTGATACTGCTCTGCACATTCAGGTTGTCAGGTCGATTAAAGATTAAACACTATAAGGTTTTTTTTTTTCAGGTTACATGTATGTAAGAAGATGCCTTAGTACCTCCTACTGATGAGGCCTTATGTGTGCTGAAAGTGTTTCTGGAATACAGAGGTTTTCTTTGGAGATGTATATAAAAATTTCATGAATCCCCTGCCTAATGTTGAATGGCCTTCTTTTTCCCAGTTTGTGTGAACAGGTTTCCTTGTTGCCAGGTGAATGTAGAAAAAGGCAAATGGAAGACATGGTGGAACATCAGGCACACCAGTTACAGGATAGTGGAGCATAACTGGTTTGAGTCATTCATCATCTTTATGATCCTGCTGAGCAGCGCAGCACTGGTGAGATGTGGGCTTTTATCCGTGAGGCTTTTGTGTGCGTGTGGCCATTACAGAGGTTATTAAGACACTGGAAGAACAATAAGACTTTTAGTTAAGGTGTGATATTTGGTACTGTGCAATGCAATCTACTGCAGTGTAATGTCATTTCTGGATTCTATTTAGGCCTTTGAAGACATACACATTGAGAAAAGGAAGACTGTGAAGACTGTTTTGGAATATGCAGATAAAGTGTTTACCTACATCTTCATATTGGAGATGCTGTTGAAGTGGCTGGCATATGGATTTGCTAAATACTTCACCAATGCGTGGTGTTGGCTTGATTTCTTGATAGTGGGGGTATGTACTAATTTTGAAAAATTTCAAGTAGATTTTATTTAATTATTGACACTGATTTCATTGATGTTCATATTTACTTCCTACAGTTACTTTTTTTGTGTGGTATTATAGGTGTCTGGTGTTGTGTGTATTCATTTGTATGTCAGGGAGATGATTGCAACTGCATTTGATGTTTATCTGCGCATGATTCTTTTTGAAAGGGATTGAGTGAGTGAATAGATTGCCCATTTGTGGGTCTAAGGCCACTACTCATGGGACTAAACTGATGGAAGGAAAGAGGGATAAAATGAGACAGAGGAGAGAAGTGGCTCCTGATTACATCATTTGTATTTATCATTGTGTGTGTGTGTGTGTGTGTGTGTGTGTGTGTGTGTGTGTGTGTGTGTGTGTGTGTGTGTGTGTGTGT
>JAQLOM010000034.1:15380064-15394714 GCA_030068315.1 Chrysichthys thysi
GTGTGTGTGTGTGTGTGTGTGTGTGTGTGTGTGTGTGTGTGTGTGTGTGTGTGTGTGTGTGTGCACGCATGCGCATAGGTCTCTCTGATCAGCCTAGTGGCCAGCGCCCTTGATTATTCAGAGCTCACTGCCATCAAATCTCTCCGTACACTACGAGCCCTGAGACCTCTCCGCGCTCTATCACGCTTTGAAGGCATGAGGGTAAGAGGCACATTCATTACTTCCCAGTGTTACTACCTGCTCACTTGCAGACACTGTGGTGACAGGCAATCAAAATGAAAGGTGAAGCACAATAATTATCACACCTTTAATGATCAGTATCAGAAACTCTTTAACAGCCAGTATGATTTAAATACAGGAATTTGACTTGGTCTTGGTCTTGTATGTAAAAGAACCCAAAACACAAACAGCAACAGTAGAGCATTCAACGAGCAACCATGCACCCAACAACAGCAACATTCAACAATAAACAGTGGCACACTAAACATTTAACAGAAACAGAAACAAAAGCACTAGTAAAAATGGTGCAATAACAACAACAGCAGCAAGATGATAACAGTTATGGAAGCATCAGTGATAACCGTGTAATTGATTTTTTTCTGTGGGCAAGAATTTGCAAAAGTGAACTGAGATGTACAAGTGTAGCTGTAATTAGTTTTTATTTTGCACTGGCAACACCCATGACTGAATTTTCAAAGTGCTTTGAGAGTGCTTCTCTCAAGTGCTTATTGTCTACTCTAAAGTAAGTAGAGAATTGATGCTCACAACTAAGGATTGCAGGATTATTTTTGTAAAATAGCAAGAGAAAACTCCTAGCATTTCTGCATTCCTTAGTTGTGAGCATCAATTCTCTACTTTAGAACAGTTAGCTAAAATGATGCAAAGAAATTACATCCTGGCAGCAGCTCTCGGCATGGGAATTCATATACAGTACAGTGGAACCTTGGTTTGCGAGCATAATTCGTTTCGGAGACTTGCTTGTAATCCAAACCACTCATATATCAAAGCGGGTTTCCCCATAATAAATAATGGAAACTCAGATAATTTGTTCCACAACCCACAAATATTTATATAAACATGACAAATTATAATACAAAATATAAAATAAAAATAGATAAAACTGTCATAAATTTGCCCACGCAGAGCGCTCATGCAGTGCACCTGTTCTAAGCACTCCCAATAGTGGTGCATGTCAGACAACTCACACGCTAAAGACTACTTCCTTGGTTTCCTCCGCAGCACAATGGCGCATCACATGGGTGGCAACAGATCTATCGGATCGGGACTGATTGCGGGAGCTATAAAAACACTCGCGCATTAGTTCCCATTTTCCGCACTCTTGCCAAGCCATACTATTCCCGTGTTTGCTTTCTCACAGAATCTCGCAACTCACAGAATCACTGCAGTCTGCCGGCTCACTGCGATCTTTCTCTTTTTGGGTGACTTTAACGAGGAAACTATCCAATGATCGCTGCTTTTGCCTCCTGTTGAGGATTTGGCGGAAATGCGACATTGCATTGTCATTAAACAGATTCATCGCTCGTGGTGCTTTTCTACAAAGTTTTGCACTCTTTCCCACATTTTACACATCTCCCTGATCTCATTTGAAGTGAGGGATTCCGCAGTCTTTAGCGCGGATGCTGACTATACGAATGAGCCACAATCCTGCAGTGAGTGAGAGAGAGATGTTGTGATCATTTGAGGCTCGGCAGATGAAGCGTATGCATACTACTCATATTGCAAGACATCGCTCATTAACCAAGTCAAAATTTATTACAAAAACACTCGCAGACCAAGTTACTTGCAATCCAAGGTTTCACTGTATCTTTGCAAAGTTGTTGACAGTTGTGATATTGTTAGTACCACCCTTTCTTGATTTTAATTGGTCAGTAAGAGAGAGTTGATGTTGTAGAGCTCACTTGTGTTGCAAAATTTGTGCTTTTTCTGTGCTCTAAGCATAGCAGGGCTTTTTTGAGCAGAGGATGATGAGTGTTGTCAATGCTGAACTTTATAGGATTTATATAGTAAATAGATGCTGCCAGCCCAAAAAAAAAATTTTGGTGGACACAAACCAATGGGCATTACAGTAAGCCAGTAAGCCATATATGGTGACAAGTATGAGTTCAACAGTACAATAATGGCATGACTTCTTGGAAGAAGCTTCCTTGCTGGGGCAATGTGCATTTAACAATTGCTTTAAACTGCCTACAAAATGGTAGGGTGGGCATTGTCTGCACAGATGTTTTGGGCTCTCCTCTTAGCTCAGGTGCAATATAGGCTTTTGATACAGGGGAGCTTGTGACCAATCAGCCTCTCAGCAGTGCAATTGTCCTGTTGTACTCTGGACTTGGAGAGACAGATGGGAACCAGATGAAGATGTAGGTGGTGTAGGTGCCCTCTATGATGGCTCGGGAAAAGCTTACAAGTTGACTAGTTGATCAGTCATTACCTATATCTGAATATTGATAGTTGTTAGTGCTAAAATAAATGGTGGTAATGCCGCTGTTGCTGGTCCCAAGCCCGGATGAGAAAAGAGGAGGGTTGGGTGTGGAGCTAGCAACCCCTCCCTGTAAAAACCCCTCTTGCTGCAGAATCAACAAGTAGAAATCAATGGAGACGTCACTGCTGTGAAGATGGATGACTCCCAATAATGGCGATGGATCAAAGTCACTGAACTGTAATGGCCCAACGTATCGCATGATCTTCTCTGCAAAGGCATTAACAAAGATTGGCACCTGGAACGTGAGGACCTGATACCGGACAGGAAAGCTGGCACAACTGCTCCGTGAATTTGACTCCTATAGAGCCCTCGGCATCTCGGAGATGCGGTGGATAGGCAGTGGGCACCTGATCAGGGATAGGAAGACTAAACTATACTCCAGCTATATGAACGAGGTGAAGGATCCATCCTTTCTCAGCACGCATCTGCGTCCATCCTCTCTTGGAAATCTGTATCCGACCAGATCATCGTCCTATGATTGCAAACGTGTCACATTCAAGTCATGATCATACAAAATTATATGGCAATCTCGAGGATGCAGAAGACTCGTCAAAGGATGACTTCTATGGTGCCTTGCAGGAAGTTTTCGACGACACCCCACGGCATGACCTCACCGTCGAGATAAGCAGCGAGCCCAATGGCTCTGAATCGACGATCAGCCCATTTGGAATCGCAACACAGACAATAGCGTTCAACTCACCTCGTTTTGTGTGGCAAACCAGTTTGCCATCAAGAACACATATCATCAACACAAGCGGATTTATAAAGCAACCGATGGCAGCCATATGAATGAGAACAACTGCATCTGTGTATGCACCTGTTGGAGATCAACGATCAACGGCGTTAAGACCAGACGAAGTGCAGATATCGACTCAGATGATACCTTCTCGTCGCAGACTGTTGGCTCCAGCTCAAATGCCTACAGTCGTGGTCTAAACAGAACCGCCCATTCGATATTGCCCATATGCGTGACCCCTCAACGGTGGTGATATTCGAACTGAACATACAAAATCGGTTTCAGATTTTGGTGGAAGAAGAGAATGCGTGCGGTCCTGATTTTGAATGTCTGTGGAATTGTTTTTGGGGCACAGTCATCTCAGTGGTAGAAGAAGTGATTGGATGTCGGCGTGGTTCATATAAAAAATGGTGGATCTTGGACCGGTCATGGGAGCTCATTGACCAGCAGTGAATGGCTAAACAAGTGTGTGAGATCCTAATACACAGGTTGAAGACCAAATGGCTGCTGCCGAAGCATACGCCAACCTCGCCCGACAAGTCAAATGAAGTTGCCACTGAGCAGGCAGCTGAGGCTCAAGAAGCCGCAAACCGAAATGATACTCGGACGCTGTATTGAATAGAAAGAAAACTATCTGGCACCCGGAGTGGCAGAGGTGTTCCAATTCCAGACAAGCCCAGCAAAATCTTACTTACCAAAGAAGAACAAGGCCACCGATGGATTGAACATTTTCAGGAAATCTTCAGTCAACCCCTGCCCACCAAGTTCTTTGACCCAGACCTCTTTGGACCAGCAGAGGGCTTCCCGGGCAATATGGGGTTGATTTCAGCAGAAGAAATGTCAATGGCAAATAAATGTCTGAAGGGTGGTAAGGTGGCCGGTCTTGATTAAAATCCCCCCCGGAATTCTGAAGCAGCTTCTTGATAAACTTACTGAACTTTGTAATGCATCGTGGACAACTACCACAGTCCCAGACAACTGGAGAACAGGAGACATATTCAAGCTCCCTAAGAAAGGCAATTTAAGTGACTGCAACAACTGGCGAGGCATTACTCTCCTTTCCGTAAAAGGCAAAGTCTTCTGTTCCATTCTTGAATGCCGGCTCAGCATGTCCCTGGATGGGAAACTTTGGGAGGAGCAAGCCAGATTCTGGGGTAGTAGATCCTGCATGGAATAAATCTTCACCCTGCGATCGATAAACGAACATCAACAACAGCTGTCGATCCATTTCATCAACTTCTTGAAAGCATTCAACAGTCTACACCAATCCACGCTTTGGAACATTTTACGAAGCTACAGCATTTCGGCACACTTTGTGAGTGTCTTCAAGTCACTCTACCAGCACTCTCGGAGCTGCATCTGCATGGATGATGGTGTCACAGACTTCAAGGCGGTTGAATCTGGTGTGTAAAGGGATACATCCTGTCGCCTGAGCGAGATGAGGCGTTGTCGGACCTTGCCTTTGACCTGTTCTTACCGCATCCTCCCTCAGCACCTCGATGAAGATTCATCTCTTCAATTCAGTCACTCTCCCAATTGCCCTTTATGCAGCTGAAACCTGAAGAGTGACAAAGACCATCTGTCGGAGTCTGAATGTCATGCAGCAACAAGGCCTGCAACGAATTCTCAAGGTGTCGTACAGGGACCGAGTCACTAATGAAGAAATACTTCAATGAGCGAATGGCCGCCCCCTAGCTGAAGCAGTCACTATACAACGCCTCCAGTTCACGGGTCATATCCTCTGCCTACCTTGCACGTGGCCTGCTAGGGTCACCATCACTTGGAACCTGAGTGTTGGCAAGCGAAAACAAGGCCGCCCAATGATCACATGGCGACGGACGTTCATCGATGACCTGAAAACTGTCAACGTCGAGGAAATCACAAATGAGCGAAACTATCGGAGAATACTCGTTGCCCAGTGTGCCGATCGGCATTGGAGGACCTAAGCTAAGCTAAGTGCTAAAATATAGTGGTTAAGTTAAACAACTGGTACCTGTAATTTGTAGCCAGGCAGGTTAGTGGTCTGATATAAAAGCTTGTGGGTGCAACTGCGTGAACACATCAGAAAGCCTGTGAGACAAAGAAAAAATTTATTGCCACACATAAACCCATAATACACTTTTTAAAAGCATATTTTGAGGGCTGAAACACATTAATTGTATTTACATTAATTTCAACGGAAAATTTTATTCTGGTTGTGAACAAATCGGGTCGCAAACTGAGTCTCAGAACAAGTTAAGTTTGTGAGCTGAGGTTTCAGCCAGTCCATGTGCAAATGTGAATACAGATACCGCTAGAAATATTTGGAGCTCTAACCAGATATGGATATAGGTACGGATACATATTGTGGCATTGCGTTACACCTTTACAGTGCATATGGCCTTTGATGCAGGCTACTTTGATTCTGTACAGATTCTATCCTTGTCTCCTCTTCTGACTGTTCCAGCCAAATGTGTTTCAGAACATTAGATTTAGTCTCCATTATCCTGTAAGGAAGGTTTAGTGAGCTGCATAAGAGCTGCCCATATTAATTTGTTGGCTGTAATTTGAACTGTATTCTAAGTCAAAATGGTGACAAAAAGGCATCACTCAGTTCTAGACGTTACTTTGATGCAGTCCTATTTTGGTCACCCTGATAATTTTACTACACAACAATAGGGAATTGCTGAAGACAGTAGAGGATAGGGACATTCATGCTTAACAGTAGGGGAGCTTGAACGAGCTTGTGGTAACCACCAAATTCTCCCATCTGCATGACTATGACTCCAAACCTTTAGCACTTTAATGCATCTGTACATGCTACTATTGACTTGAAACAAATTTTTATGACATGATTCCTCACTGAGTTTTCTATACCCAGTAGAAAAAAAATAACAAAACATTCATGTCATTGTCGTACCCTGAATTGTGCATTTTGGCAGTAACTGTACTCTTGCTTTTTGTTTTAAATTCTTGTTTGGCCACTGATGATCCTGTCCTAAGAACATGCACTGGTGTAAAAACATTTAGCTGCAAAATACAATGTATTGGAGGAACTTCTGAACGTAGCAGGATTGTAATACAGTGGTTTACTGCTCTCCAATAGGTGGTGGTCAACGCTCTTTTTGGTGCCATTCCCTCCATCATGAATGTGCTGCTTGTTTGTCTCATCTTCTGGCTCATCTTTAGCATCATGGGTGTCAACTTGTTTGCTGGAAAGTTTTATGAATGTGTAAATAGAACCTCCAATTCTCGCCTGAATGAGACCGAGTATCCAAACAAAACTATGTGTGAGGCACAGAATGACATTGCCCGTTGGAAAAATTTAAAGATCAACTTCGATAATGTTGGAGCAGGATATCTGGCTTTGCTGCAAGTGGTAAGTAATAATGTTGTCCTTAGATAGACAATAGATTGATACTTGATGCTGTAAACTACTCTACAATTTAAAGAAAAAAAAATTATTTTTTCAATTTATTCCAATCTTTCATTTCAATTTATTCTCAATCTGTATTCTCTCAGGCAACTTTCAAAGGTTGGATGGATATCATGTATGCTGCAGTAGACAACCGTGGTGTAAGTTTGTGCTTTAATAATACTTATGTTTGGGCACACAGCAACCCAAAAAAAGCACTTTCCCTATCGTTCAGAGATCGCAAGAGAGCAAAATTAGCCATGATCTCTGGGTGGAACACTAACTTACTGGAGAAGCCTTTATTTATCACATTACAGCATAATGAAACTGTTTTCGTCACATATCCACATATGGCAGGGGAGGAAGTGAAGAGTTAAGAGCCAAGCTCAAGGGCCAGCTGGGCAGTGCTTGGGCTTGAACCCCTGGCCTTCATGTTCCTCCAAGGGTGTTCTGTGACAGAGTATGAGTATCAGTTTGAAAAAATGAAGTGGTTGCCATCATGGGTCTCAGAGGAAGGGCTTTTCCTGGGTGGTAGCTGTCATGTTATAGAGGAGAGCTTTCTGGTGATCAAATTGGGGAGAAAATTAAAAAACAAAATTGTAACATAAGCACTTAGGATAGCTCTAGGATGTGATAGCGTGTAATGTCATATTCCTGACATTTACTTTTCTTTGTATTTGTGTAGCTAGAACAACAGCCTAAGTATGAAGCAAATCTGTACTACTACATCTACTTTGTAGTCTTCATCATATTTGGGTCCTTCTTCACATTGAACCTTTTCATTGGAGTCATTATTGACAACTTCAATCAGCAGAAGAAAAAGATAAGTACCTATTTAGTTTAACATTAATGTAAATTCTTATAAATTGTTATTAATGGTTCTAAACTTTCTGCTAATATACTGTACAATCATAGGAAAAGGAAAGTACACCCTTCTTCAGTTGTGTGATTTATTTAGTATAGTTCTTCTGTTCTTCATTATTCTTCTTTGTTGGTCTTCACAAACTTCTATAAACAGACAAATAACCTCAGGTGACTACAAAAACACGCACGCACGCACGCACGCAAGCACGCACGCACGCACGCACACACACACACACATACACACACAACATATTTTAATGTGTAGTAATTTTTTCCCCAAAAAGTAAATCAACATTCAGAGACCAGTAGGGAATAAATAAGTATGCCCTATAATTCAGTAACACGTAGAACCACCTTTAACAACAATAACTTGAATCTTTGCAACATTGCATCAGCTCATTTGTGTTTGAAGGTATTCATTTATGCATAGCTGTTTTAAGATCCAGTCATGATTAGTATCTCAAGGTTGGGACCTCTTTACTTGGCCATTCCAACATCTTCATTTTTCTCCTCTTTAGGCATTTTGATGTTGATTTGCTGATGCATTGGGATCATTGTCCTGTTGCATAACCCGATTTAAAAGGGAAATGTTAAAAGCACAGGGAATAAACGGGAGGCGCGGTAGAGACGGTGACAGAATTTTCATAGCCATGGATTTTTTTTGTTGCCACACTTCCATAATAGCCATGCTTGTTGAGTCTTTATCAAATTTTCCTGTCATGAACATAAACATTTAATGTGCTTACAGAAGCTTGTGTGCCACATAATGCAGCTCTTAGGTTTTTTTTTCTTTATATCTCTGAGAAGTAAATGGTCTGACTTTGGACTGTTTTTGCTGAGATGTGCACTCCTGGGAGGAACTGCCATGAAGGCTCTCCATTTGTAAACAGTTCTTCTCATTGTAGGATGGTAAATTTCAGATTGTTTGGAAATGGCCTTATAACCCTCCCCAGATTGATGAGCAGAAACAGTTGCTTCTGTGAGGGCATGGCTGATGTCCTTTCTTCTTGGCATGATGTACACCTGAGTGCTCCAGAACACCAAACTGCCAAAGTTCTGCTTTTACAGAGGTAGTCACACTTCTTGATTACGTAGTGTTGTGCATTTCTTAGATAACCTTACCGCTGACTACTGTCTTATGTAATGATTGTAGAAGTAGGAAAGGTATATAGTGGACCCTCAGCTC
Source organism: Chrysichthys thysi (assembly GCA_030068315.1). Taxonomy (NCBI): domain Eukaryota; kingdom Metazoa; phylum Chordata; class Actinopteri; order Siluriformes; family Claroteidae; genus Chrysichthys; species Chrysichthys thysi. The sequence continues at coordinate 15,388,745 of JAQLOM010000034.1, forward strand.
GTGAATGCGATTTTGTACCGGCCGACGAACAAATCCTTGACTGACATACAGGAAGCCAATTTTTCTATAATTAAGGTTAATTGAATTTTATTCGATGTTTTATTGCCACACCTAAACCTATAATACACTTTAAAAACATGTTTTTGAGGGCTGAAACTCATTAATTGTATTTCCATTCATTTCAGTAGGAAAAATTGATTCAGATCACAGAGTCTTGGAACGAATTTAGTTCGTGAGTCGCGGTCCCACTGTACTTATTTTATATTTTTTGCCACCGGGTTTCTGAATGTTGGCTTACTTTTTGGGGAAAAATGACTACATATTAAAATCCATCCAGCCATCATCTATACTGCATATCCAGCAGGGTTGCAGGGAAGCTGGAGCCAATCCCAGCTGACTTGAGGTGAGAGGCAGGTTACACCATGGGTAGATTGCCAAATTATTGCAGGGTGAACACAAAGACAAACACCCATTCACACTCACACTTTCAGACAATTTAAAGAAGCCTGGGCACTAATAAATACATTTAGAACAGATTTAAAGGAGGGTGTACTGTTCTTTTTCTCATGACTGTAAATAGCTAACAGTTTGTTGCATATCATATCTTTTAATTTGTTACATATTATGCTATCTATCTATCTATCTATCTATCTATCTATCTATCTATCTATCTATCTATCTATCTATCTATATTATCCTTAAAACCATGAGTATCACAAGGATATAAAATAAAATGAGAATAATAATAAAAATGAGAAATATAAATAATAACAATAACCATATGTAAAAAAATATTAATTATCTTAATATATACACTATATGAATATATACATACAGCTATCCCGAAAAAAGGCCGAACACTGAACACCACACCCTTGCTAGTATCCAGCATTCGACCCCTCCCGAGAGAAGTATAGCTCTGTTAACATTAAAGCATAATTATTTGTGGAACTGTGCTTGTCTAAGACAGTTTAGTAGCGTTTGTTTATGGATTATATATATAAATGCCATAAAAACTGTGTAGTAGTCTGCAGTAAGTTTGCTAATGCCGAGAAAGTTTCCGAAGGTGATTATCATGAGAAGCACTCGGAGTGTTCAGTACAAGTTGGAAATTTGACTTTGCTTTGCTCAATTACTTTGGAGGTCAGGACATTTTTATGACAGAGGAACAGAAGAAATATTACAACGCTATGAAGAAACTTGGTTCGAAGAAGCCGCAAAAACCAATTCCCCGGCCATCGGTAAGACATTCTACTGATATACCCTGCCACTCAAACGTTTGGACAAATTAGCTCATTTTTAAAAAATCATTTGTAACTATTTTTTTTTACTATTTTGAATAATAATGACATTTCATTTTTATTATATTTAATTAAATAATTATGAACTTACATATACAGTGACCCTCCGCAATATCACGGTTCACCTATCGCGGGTTCAGTGCGTCGCGGATTTTCACATTTTGATTCGCTGAATGTTTTAGCTTTTTGTGGGACTCTGGAATATAAAATATAAAATTTTACTTTTAAAATGTTAATTCAAACATTAAAAGAACATTTAAATCAAAATAAAACAGTATGCACTGTATTTCATCAGCGGATGAATACACAGTGCCGGTGTACGCCACTTCCGCTTGAGCTAGTAAACAGGCTGTAAACAGGAAGTGACCTCACCGGCAGTAAGTACGCATGGAGAATCTTATATGTTGTTAAAATGACGTATGTTTAAGAGTGTAGAAAGTGTTTAATAGCATAGGACGTGTTTATAAGGGTATGGAAATGGTTAATAAGAAAGTGTAAATGGTTTATAAAGCCTTAATATATATATATATGTGTGTATTGAATATGGAAGTAAACAAAAAATGTTTAAATTAAAATTAAATTTTTTAATTAAAAAAAACTATTTTATATTTTAAATAAAAGTATTTCTTCTCTACGCTTAGCATCTTCTCAACCACCTCCTAAGAGTGTTTTGTAAAACTTCACAAACCACCGGAGCTCCTCACTGTTTCCCCTAAATTCTAAATGAAATTACTTGCTCAAGGAAGCAATTCAATCAAGCAAATGTTATTTGTTTACACAAACTGTCGCCCCCCACCCCCCACCCCACCTCCGCTCTTCCATGTCAACACCCCACCCCCGTGAACGTGAATGAAGCCGCAACACACATAAAAACAATAATAATTTCCTTATAAACTTGCAATATTATTTATACAATATTATTTAACAATATTATTAACATTTTACTCACCAAAAATGAGGATTATTTGTACACAAAATCCATCCTGTGAGCCAGGGATGCCGCTCGAGACAGATATGTAATATTGGATCATTTTCGCCAATTAATAAATGACCAAGTGAATTTTTTTTCTCATTTATTTAACTTGGTTCTCTTTATCTACTTTGAGGACTTGTGTGAAAATGTGATGATGTTTCAGGTCATATTTAAGCAGAAATGTAAACAATTCTAAAGGGTTCACAAACTTTCAAGCATCACTGTATTTATATTTGTCTTTCAACCACCAAAGGTTTTTCTTTTTGCTTTGTTTTTAGAACAAGCTCCAGGCACTTCTCTTTGACATTGTAACAAATCAAGCTTTTGACATCTTCATTATGATACTCATATGCCTTAATATGGTTACTATGATGGTGGAATCAGAAGATCAGAGCCAAGAAGCACGTGGACATCTGAAGAACATCAACATGGTGTTTGTGTTTATTTTCACAATGGAATGTGTACTAAAGATGATCGCACTTCGACAGTACTTCTTCACTGGTGGCTGGAATATCTTTGACTTTGTAGTGGTCATTGTGTCAATAGTTGGTAAGATTTGATGATTTGCATATGATTGGAAATTGTATTGTATATTTGGGGAAATGCCATGTAATATGCTTGTAATATCCCTCCTCTGTTCGACAGGCACATTTGTCTCAGAGCTCATAAAGTACCTGTTTTCTCCGACCTTGATTCGTGTGGTTCGACTTGCTCGGATCGGCCGAATTCTGCGGCTCATCAAAAGTGCCAAGGGGATACGCACTCTTTTGTTTGCCTTAATGATGTCTCTCCCGGCCCTGTTCAACATCGGCCTTCTTCTCTTCTTAGTCATGTTTATCTACGCAATTGTTGCCATGTCACAATTTGCCTACATGAAAAAGGAGGCTGGAATTGATGACATGTTTAACTTTGAGACTTTTGGCAATAGCATATTATGTTTGTTTCAGATCACTACTTCGGCAGGGTGGGATGGACTCTTATCACCCATCCTCAACAAACCTCCTGATTGTGACTTTACAATGGATCACCCTGGCAGCAAAGTCAAAGGTGACTGTGGCAACCCAGCTATTGGTATCATCTTCTTTGTGAGCTACATTATAATATGCTTCTTGATCGTTGTGAACATGTACATAGCTGTGATCCTCGAGAACTTCAGTGTGGCCACAGAGGAGAGTGCAGAGCCATTAAGTGAGGATGACTTTGAAATGTTCTATGAGGTGTGGGAAAAATTCGATCCTGACGCCACACAGTTCATAAAATACAAACAGTTATCTGATTTTGCTGATACCCTGGACCCACCTCTGCGTATACCTAAGCCTAATAAGGTCCAGCTGATTAATATGGACCTCCCAATAGTAAGTGGAGAGCGAATCCACTGCCTGGACATCTTGTTTGCATTTACAAAGCGTGTCCTGGGGGAAGGCGGTGACATGGATGTCCTTCGTGGACAGATGGAGGATCGTTTCATGGCTGCTAACCCTTCCAAGGAATCTTATGAGCCAATCACTACAACTCTACGCCACAAGCATGAGGATGTGTCAGCAGCCATCATTCAGCGGGCATACAGGAGACATGCTGGGAGAAAAAGTGTAAAAATAGGTGGCAACACATTCAAACAAGCTGTGCAGGAGAACGGAATGGTCTCAAACAAGGTCCCAGTGGTGACAGACAGGAGTAACAACCAGTCTGCTTCAGACAAGTCTGAGACGTCATCCTCTACAATTGTCCCACCATCATATTCCAGTGTAACACAACCTGGTAAGAACAAATATGAGAAAGACAAGAGGGAAAAGGAAATAAAAGGAAAAGATAATAAGACACGGTAAAGGTAAAATGATTAAAAAAAAAACAATCTTTAGAAATACAGAGATTTACAATATGATTATGTTTATATTATAATCATGTGTCAACAATACTCTTTTCCAAAGTGTGGGTATATATGCCATAGTGGCAAAACTGTGTCTTGCATTTTGCTATCATTTTACTGAACTTGTTTTTTTTTTGTTTTTGTTTTTTTGAAGAAAAAAAATGTCTTTAATGATGTTATCTCAAACATTTTTTTCTGTCATACTTTAGTGTCGTCCCCTTTTCAATGAAAAAAAAAAGCCATTAAATGTGTTCTAGCATCGTTCCGTGCGTCCTGGGACAGCCGTAGGTTTTTTTTCCTCATATACTGTACTTCCTGCTCTCAGTGATGCTTTTGTCGTGTATTACTACAGAATCTCAAACCTTGAAAATGAATGGAGGATTGATTTTCATGGCTCTCTCAAGTCATTTGGTTTTATCAACTGCACTTCCTCCCCATTATGTTTGCAGACATTATTGTCGTGGTTCGATTAAGCCATGTACTTTGTGTAATGTTCCTGCTGTAAGACAACAACCATGCCTCCAAGCTATGCCTTCCCCTTGTTCAGAGATTTCATGAATCTGTTTGACCTCCAGTAAATCACTTTGTTTACAATGGACAATTCAGGGAATTTTATCTTTCGAAGAAGTTCATGAAACCTTCTTCATGCTTGCTTATGAGCCACACTATGTTGAACTCTGTAGCGAGATGGGATTTAAACAACGGCTCCCAGATGCTGTGTGAAACAGAAGCAGCCAATTGCTCGGAAAATCCTTGGGGAATGGGTGGTGCTTATGCAGGAATTATCCTCCAACATCAACCAAAGAGGGATTTATGTGCTGCAGCAAATGAGACAATGTATGTAAATGTGCCTATAAATGTACTATAAAAAATTGATTGTGTATGAGGGAGCAAGTCATACACAAGCTAAACTGGCAGAATCAGCCATTCTGAATCATGACCAGCTGTAACTACACTGTTTAATTTAGCACGCCTATAAATCTTGTCCTGTCAACACCATTTGACTACACCAGTGTAGAACGTGCATTTGGACACTGTCCATCTGAAAGACTGAATGGATTTGCTATGCATCCTGGGTATTGTGTTCTTTTATATTCAGGCACTGCCTCAGATTTGATCCTGCCAGAAAATTGTTCATGCTAGCTTGCAAAGATTGATTTAATTATATTCATGGAACACATATTTGTATTATTAGAATGCTAAACATATCCAATAAAGAATCTTGGTGGAATACTGCTCTACAGAGGAAAAAATAGGACACATGGACATCTATATAAAGGAAAGTATTGTATCACATCCAGTATTTCAGGATGGCTCTATGCCTCACAGGTGCCTCGAAACCACGTTAGTAAGCCATTAGTATATGTACCTGTTTTCATCATGAGCATATAGTACAAAACAAATTCATTACTACACTAATTCATTGTAGGCCTTACCTTTAAAACAAACTGTTCAAAAAAAGTAACTTCCACTTTATTGTGTAAGTTCCCTAAACATTTGTTCTTGTACACATGATAAAAACACACTGACCAAAAATCTGTCCATCATGCATACTATGTAGCAGATATATTGTATGAATATGGATTGTATAGCATATTTTCAATAAGGCATAGACTAAACTAGTCAGAGACTGGTAGTAAAATATGTTCTGTTTCTAATCAGGAGATGGTTGGGAAGAAACAATGTGTTGAATTTCATTTATTTCCTCAATATGCCTATATTGCATTACTGAAATATACTGTATACTTTGCTTTTATACAGTGTGTGTGTGTGTGTGTGTGTGTGTGTGTGTGTGTGTGTGTGTGTGTGTGTGTGTGTGTGTGTGTGTG
>JAQLOM010000034.1:15431579-15442517 GCA_030068315.1 Chrysichthys thysi
TTTTTACAACATTATTGTTGAAATACACAGTCCTGAAAAAGGGGCGTTTCTTTTTTTGCTGAGTATATAATAAAATCCAATATACTCCAAATTCAACTCGAATATTGTGCGAGATTGTTTGCTAATAGGAAAATGTAGCACCATCTAGTGCGTAAGTTAAGTACTGTATGGTCATCCGTAAATATAAGTGACCAAATTCCAGAAAACATAATGGATAAAACGACCACCTTTAAGCAGAAATGATAACGTACATATTTCAAATTCTAGCACACACTGAGGCTAGAAATGAAAGACACTATTTATATTTGGCTGGTTCTCTGAAAAACCACAGACTTTTCCTGAGACATTGCTTCAGCATGTCTGCCTGCTTAGGTGGCTGATTGAAGAGAAAAAGAGGAAAGAAGGAAGACGTTGCGCTATGTCTGGCTAATTACACAAGTCTGTTCTTGTTCTTATTAGTTTCACTAGGCAATTTAGACAGTCCCAAGCCTCGTTTTATTGTTCTTTTCTGTTGTAAAGGGTTTCGGGCATCCAGTGAACCACAGATATTTCATGGATATATTCACCTTATGGTCATACACCCTGCTTTATGGCAGTGGGGAAATGGAATGCATCTGTCTTGCTCCATCTCTCCAAGCACCATTCCAACTATTTCTCTCTATTTTTCTCTCTCTTTTCTTCAGATGCATAGAGCAGACATTTAGGCGCTGCCCGCCCTTGCCGACCACTAGCGTGATCATTGTGTTCCATAATGAGGCGTGGAGCACATTGCTGCGGACTGTCTACAGTGTACTCCACACTTCTCCCGCCCTTCTTCTCAAAGAGATCATCCTTGTTGACGACGCTAGCACAGATGGTAAGGACTCCTCAGCTTTTAGGACTGCGGGACCACCCATATGTTTAAATGAACTAAAGTCAGACAGGTGGCTCACTTTATAGCTCTCTAGCCAAACTGCTAAGGCAGGACAGTATGGCCTGGGTAGATCTTTGTACCAGTGGCTAATAATGGGCAGAAGTCATAGCTGCCTGTGATGGGGTGGGGTGTGGGGTTGCAGTATCTGTTGAGAGTGTTTGGGAGAGGTAGATCCAATGGAGTTCTATTATACACCCTATGCTTAAAGGAATCGTCCAACTGTTAGGCTTTAGTTATAAACTAGCCCTTAGAATGACCATGAAGGGACTGATTAGATTAGGACTACCAGAATGCCATGGAGGCCATTTTTCCCCCTCATCCCTCAAGCACATTTTTATTTTACTATCAATTGTAATATCAACTATTACAATTTTCATTTCTCATTTCTGAGGGATTGTTCTGTTTTACTTTGTCTAAGTTTTCTCTTCTCAATCCCCTCTGTTCCCTATGGAAAGCTAGCTGTGGGTGTGTAAGCATGCTTGATTTCAGTTTCCATCCATCCTACAAATGTAAAAATCATTGCTTATGACGTTAGTTTATTTTATTATAATAATATTAAAAGCACTATGCTTGTGAGATCCTAACACCTTCTATAGAGCGCCCTGAAATAGAAGGTGTAACAACTGTGGGAGTCATGACATAATGTAAGTTTATACAGGGGTGTGGGGCAGACTGACCCATGTTTCTCCATGGAACCCTATAACACAGATTATCTTTGATGATATGGGCATATTACTACCAATGCCATGTGTCAAGTATTGAGGCATTTGGCTGGAACAAAACAGAAAAGATGCTTTTATACTGAATTCATCATCAGTAGAGTTCTACTGTTCTTCTGGCAGCAATTTTCTCTGCATTATTAGCAGGTCATTTTTCTGCATACTTCACTTCTGCCATTTCTCTGGAACAGGTTACATTCTGTCATAATAATTTTGTCCCGGGACCCTACAGGCCTAGGGTAATTGAGGCCATTCTGGTGTAGGCTTCCATTTATGGTCATTTCTGACACCTATATCCCTACATAGTGCATAGTGTGCTTATTATGTTCAGGAGTTTTTCTTTATGATTGTTTTCTTCATGCATCCACTACTGAGGTCTTCAAAAATCTTCTATATGGTCCTTCTGAGGTTTTGCATTTTGACCTCAGAAATCAGTGTGTTATTTAAAAGTCACATTTCTGGGATTCAGAGGCAAATCAGCAAAACTGGCAACTGATATAATTATTCACGGATTTTCCTACAGCGTTTCACGTGGCATAGATTTGGTTCGGTTTCCCTAAGATAACAAAAAAGTGCATGTAGGCACAAACACACCTTGCCTGTGTTCTCAGCTGTAACAAACTCATTTTGGTTTTCTACCATTCAGAACAGCTGAAGGAAGAGCTCGATGAGTATCTGAAGCAACTGCACATTGTGCGTGTGGTGCGGCAGCTCGAAAGGAAAGGCCTCATCACTGCACGACTTCTGGGAGCCTCGGTAGCCACTGGAGACACCCTCACTTTCCTGGATGCTCACTGTAAGTCAAAAAAATACTGAGTCATCATGAGTTTGGGGCTTTTGCGTTTGTACACACCCACACTGTACCTTGCAGTGCAGGCACTGCAGACCTTGTTCTCTAACAAAACAAGCATGATGGCAATAATGATGGTCCTCACTGGAAAGTGTGTCATGCTGGTTAAGCTCATAAAAATTGTTATTATTCAGTGTGGTTTCACACACTGTTTACATAGAGATTTTCCAACGCACCAATGCCTTACAAGCACGCAGCTCTACACTATTGTTCTTGGCAGGTCAGTTTGGTCCGTACCCACACTTCTCCCCCGCTGAGTGCTTGAAGCTTGCACATCCTTGAAACACTCAGTTCCGACTTCTGCCACAGTGGTAAACGACTAATCTCTTAAATGCTCTTTATATGCAGGTGAATGCTTTCATGGTTGGCTGGAGCCTTTGCTGGCCCGGATAGCAGAGAACTACACAGCGGTGGTGAGTCCAGACATCACAACTATCGACCTGAACACATTTGAGTTCATGAAGCCTTCTCCATACGGGCAGAACCACAATCGGGGCAACTTTGACTGGGGCCTGTCCTTCGGCTGGGAGGGTTTGCCTGATCATGAAAAAAAGCGGCGTAAAGATGAGACCTACCCCATCAAGTAAGACATAACACATGGAGTAAACCGATAAGCCATTGCAAACAATCCAGGACTGAAGGACATATTTGTAAAGAATAGACCTTCTTTATCATTTGCTTAGACTCATGTACAAATCTACTGATGTAAATTAATGGGGTTTTTTTTTTCTTCTGTACTATACAGAACGCCAGCATTTGCTGGAGGACTGTTCTCTATCTCTAAAGACTATTTCTATCACATTGGGAGCTATGATGAAGAGATGGAGATCTGGGGAGGAGAGAATATTGAAATGTCTTTCAGGGTAAGAAATGGAAAAACAAAAAAAGCATTTACGCCGGGTGACTATAAATGGGTGTGAATGAATGTGTTCATGGTGCCCTGTGACGGACTCATGTCCAGTTTAGGGTGTATTCCTGCCTCACATCCAGTTTTCACAGCATTCTCACTACAGGCCAGAAGTCTGGGCCCACCCTTGAATTTTCTCAAAAATAAACGATCCACTGCTTTGTCAATCTTTTATGACAAGAAAATATTAGAACTTAAAGCAACTAGAACTGACTTCTTTTCAATATTTTATACCTTGTAGTCACACATTATTTAGTCCAAAAGGCTGAAACTATTGGTTTTAAAGAAGACATATCGTGTCTATCTTTAGTGCACTGACATTCACTTTGTGTTGGAATTCTATTTCCTCATGTCTTGGCCTTTCTTGATTGTGTCTTACTTTACCAAAAGATGGCCATCAGTCTGCCTGTCTCTGATGGATAGATAGATGGATAGATATCATTTAATATATTTTATAAATGAAATATAAATATATGGGTGTTTTACTTGGGTATCATGCAAAAAGAAAAATGAAAATGAAGACCTAGCTGTAGTGACTCATGGCCTTCTGTCCTCATTAAATATAACTATTGACTCAAGGGATAGCGATTCAGTGTTCTGGACAATGTTGCCAGGTCACAGCAAAATCTTGAGCCAAAGTATTTTTTAAAAAGCCACACAACAAGACCTGAAACTATCCCAAAACATTCAGACAATGGAAAAGGGAGCTACATTTTTACATGTGTTTCTGAGTCTTTGGGTTGGAATGAAGTTCACCTTGGTGCACACACATTTCTGATTTGTAGAAAGTTTATCTGCCATGTGTTTGCTTATCACTGCCTGACCATTAGCCACTGCATAATCTTTAAAAACCTATTATTTGTTTATTTGAAGTATATATTTAATTCCAGTTATTTTCTTTAAAACAAGATCTTGGCAGCTGCAGACTATTTTTAAAGGCACATGTGGACTTGCTTTTCCACCCACAACCTTGTTCCAAAACTATCCCAATTTGGCATAAAAACCGTGACTCTGGCAACCCTGGTTCTGGATCATTTTTAGGATTTGAGAGAAATTCTGCCCAAATGCTGTCAATCCATAGACTAAATTTGAATGTTATTCTGTAGCTTTTCTAAATGTCTACAAAACTGAATTTGCAGCTGAGTTTTCCTTTTACCTATTTGCATTGAAATTTACAGTAGTACATGGAATAATCTACATATGTTCCCTCCTTGTTTCCTTACCTGCAGGTGTGGCAGTGTGGGGGTCAATTGGAGATCATCCCTTGCTCCGTTGTGGGCCATGTGTTCCGTACTAAAAGCCCTCACACCTTCCCTAAGGGCACACAAGTGATTGCGCGTAATCAGGTGAGGCTGGCTGAGGTTTGGATGGACGACTACAAGGAGATCTTCTACCGCAGGAATCAGCAGGCTGCACAGATGTCTAAAGAGGTAATGCAAGGTTTATGTGAATTTACTTCTGACTGTAGCTGCTTGCCATTGTGGTATAAAGTTCCAAAAACTTCCGAAAACTATGACTCCTCTTTTTTCCTTTCCTTACAATCTCCAACTGAGATTTCATTCATCTCCACGTTGACAGATGGATGAATTTGCTTTATGCCAAGGAGGTAGCATTGTTGATAGCTTACATAAGTTGGCACACTTTTTGGCAGCAGAGCATTAGTATGCTTGATTATACAGTACATGTCGTATGTATAGACATTACATAGTTTCTCTGGTTGAGACCATCAAGAACTGGCTTATGTAACCTGACACTTAACACATGCTACTCATGCATGTGTGCATTTATTATTTTCCAGACATAGATTAAAACAAATCCATGACCTGAAATTAACTTTCAGTAATTCTATTAAATAAAATCTAGGATTAATCTTCATGTGTCTGAAGATGATCATAATGTCTATGCCGGACTAAGTGAACAGAGGAGGAACAAAAAAAGTCATTCTTAGACTTCCAATCTCTTGCTATCCTTTGTTTTTCTGTGGGTCAAGTTTCTCATGTTCACATGATACCGAGTTTTGAATCGAAAGAGTATAAAGGGTGTGCTTGTCTCAATGGAGATTTTCCCCATAAAGATCATGCACTGGTCTGTGCCTAAAGTGTCTATGAACAGATGTAGGGTCTCCTATAATGTACATTGGATCACATGTAACACCACACTGTTGTGGTTGCACAGCAAGGCCTCTTTGGAATGATGAATGCTCTCTCTACGTGTCCAAGAAAGTTCCACTGAGAGTTGATTTAAATTTTTAGGTAGCCATGGCTTAGATGGGTACTGCATAAAGACGATACTAGGTGTACTCTGGATGTTCATCATTTTCCATGCCTAGATGGTTCTGCTGTCATGTTACAAAGATTTGTGGCCACATATTTGCTGTAGAAAAAAAGTGCTTGGTCATTTCGCAGCATTGAGTTGATTTTTAAGACATCTTGCCAAACTCTCAATTTGAATCCAAGCTTTGCTGCTCTTTCATGGCCCAAACCACTGAAAACCATCACCAGACTTTCAACATGTAGCCAAGCCCTGCTGCTAGTCTAAACCCGAGGGGAAAGACTGCCTGAAACCAGTTTCTATATAGCCGGAGGGAAGCAAAATGGATGGTCTCCTCCTGATTCAAAAGCTGCCTCAGAAAAGAACCACCTTTATTAACATTTGTTAATGGCAGTCTGGGTCTGTTTCCACAGAGAACGTTTGGCGATGTTTCCAAACGTTTGGAGCTCCGTGAGAGGCTACAGTGTAAGAGCTTCTCCTGGTATTTAAAGAACGTGTACCCAGAGGTCTTCTTGCCTGATCTCAACCCACTGCAGTTTGGCGCGGTAAGTGTGTGCGTGCGCGCGTGCGTGTGCATGTGTACACAGAGGCGGTTCTCATTTTCACTCATTATTTCCATTTATTACCTCCTTTTGCCCATTCTCTCTCACTTCTCTCTCTTTCTCACCCCCCCCAATTTGGCTCTCCAATTCTGTCTTCAGTCTTTTTCGCTCTCTCTTTGTCTTTCTCCTTGTTCCAATAAATACTCCAGACCGCAGAATGTTGTGTCTGGCCACTGTGGTTTCCCACACTGCATCTCTCCCAGCAGAGGGTCTTGGAGAAAGCTTGGTTCCCTGTTTTAACAGCTTGGATCTTACTGCCTTGATGGCCCTCTCCTCCTTCAATTTATTTTTTCATCTAACTCTTGCCTCTATCTACCCCATCTCATTGTCTGTTAGTTTCTGACTGTGTGCACACTCTCTTCCCAGATAAAAAATTCAGGGAAGGACATGTGTCTGGATGCAGGAGAGAACAATGAGGGAGGCAAGGTGCTCATCATGTACCCATGCCATGGCCTGGGAGGCAACCAGGTACCACCATTTAACTATTACCAGCATATTCCTTTCACACATTCCTCTTCCCTCAAACAAACTTTTTTTTTTCTTTCTCAGAATAAGAACCTGGTTTTTTTTTGTTTTTTTTTTAATTTGTTATTTTTATAAAAGTTTTTAAATTGGTCAGTTGTATTTGGGGATTTAATGCATAGTACTTCATCCCTATATTGTAACATACACATTGTATGCAGTATATGAAATGTACAACCCTTTCAAATATCATTTGTATTAAATAGTGTTGCTTTCCTCTTCCCCTCCAAACATGCATATATAGTACTTTGAGTATTCGACACACCGTGAAATACGACACAACATTCAGAAGGAGCTTTGTCTACAAGCAACTGATGGGCTAGTGAAACTCCAGGATTGTCAGTATAACGGGCACAACTCCTTCACTGGACCTGAACAGAAATGGGAGCTGCAGGAGGTAATGAAACTTTAAGAGCTGCCACATTTTTACACTGTTTACTAATCCTTCTCCCCTGTGGCTGGTCATGCTGTTTGATCTGTGCTTAAGCAGCACTCTAATGAGTTCTGAACAGCCTCAAGCACTGTAGCATTGTATAGTTCTCTGTGCAGCCTGTCTTTGTCTGAAAAAGCATAATTATCTGTTAAATTTAATAACGTGTTCGGGCATGGTTGTCTGAGGTAGCACCGACAGACAAATCCACATGAACCAAATAGTGTTCTTTGGGCATATTTGTTCAGTTTTTTAGAGATGGAGAGAAGTTGTTCTTTTTCTTGTATTTCTTGCAATACATTTCTTACTGGTTGCTTTTATGGGATAGCAGTGATATGTTGCCAATCGTCTCTCTGTGTGCTCTTCTTTGGCTCTGTAGAATCAGCTGTTTTATAACCGCGGGCGGAAGCTGTGCCTGAGCGCTCGCTATGAAAACCCTTCCATGGTCCCCTGCAACCCGGCAGACAGATTCCAACTCTGGGCTTTCACCTGAGACGACAAGCCAATTAAAATACACACTATTGTTACTGAACTTCTGAACAAGAGAATTTTAATTTATTTTTATATGTGAAATTACTGCTGCTGGAAAGATTTGAATATCATTAAGTGGTAAATGCACATCGAAAATACATGCACAATAGAGTTAAAAAACAAAACAAAAAAAAAAACAAGGCACCTTCAGGAAGAATGCTGAAGTTGTACAGTAAAGCACCAAGTGAAGACTTCTGAATTATTAATGTTTCTCAAACATTCTTTCTCTCTTTATTGAAAGGGCTGTTACCACTGTCTCACATGTAAGAATCTAGCAAAAACAGAGGGCTTCAGAATTTTTTGAAGCTGGCCGAACATGCACATTTTAATGCACCAAAGAGTATTTGTAAGCCCAGTTTCACTAAGTGCAATTCTCCCCAAATGCCCTAAGAATTACCTCTACTCCAAATGTGTTGATCCTGAATAGTCTTGATAAATGAGATCCTGAATTAAACAGGATGATCTAGGGCACTGCCATGCACTGACTCATTCCTTCACTGCCAGCCTTTTTTTTCAGACTTAGAAAACACACTGACTGGCAGACAAACAGTGTTAAAGGTAGCCGGTATTTATTGAAGGAATCTCTCATTGGATCAAAATCCTCCTCAAGAATTCTCACAGACTACCAAACATCCAGGGTTAGCTAACAAAACCAGTGTTTCTGCTTATAATTTTCAGTTATTTGGTAATTGCACGTACACCTAAACTACTACTTCTGACCGTGCCCTCTTGAATCACGCACCATTGAGATTTCCCCCCTTTCACTCACTGGGTCCGTGCTCGAGTTGCTGAATAATTCTGTTCACAAATGACTCCTGGTTTAAATAATACTTTATAAAGTAATATTGTGGACTGAGAGATGGTAGTAAAAAGTACTGTAACCTAGCAACACAAGAAAATATCAATGAGCAAAGGTAATGTATGCTTTTAAAATAAACATTCCAAAAACTTTTCATGATCTTGAACTGGTGTCTCCCTGTTGGGCTGGTTGTGAACTTATTTGGTTTTTGTTTAATCATAGACTTGAACAAACTAACACTAACATGACACAAAATAATAATTTATATTCGCTATTCTTGCATTCCTCAACCTCATCAGGATTTGGACAAACTGGAAGTGCTAGTGAATGAGTATGAACAAATTTCTGCAGCTTAACAAACTTGAAACTCTTGTCTGACACATTTATATTCTTGACTGACTATTGCTGGGATCAGACTACACAAATTTAGCCCGATTCTGAAATGATTTTGTTGTGGCTAACATATTTCCAGTGTTGGGCCTGAATATGAATGTTGGGAACAACAAATGTCACAACTGGGACACCCCACAAAACGGGTGAGAAGTCTAGCATGTTTTTTGGGTTTTTTTTTTTGTCATTGTGTTTTCTCGCCTAGTTTGACAACTCCTATGATGTTCTTTGACGCTCCTTCTGTAGCCTTGATTGAGAATTTCCTGGGCTCCACCCTTCTTGGAGACCAACAGTATTGTGCACAATCCTTATTCAGCATACTGAACCCCACCCAAAAGCGGTATGTAAAACACAGGTTGTGAATATTTCCAGTACGTCAATGATTCCTGAATGATGTATTCACCCGACCCAGTTTCAAGAGCTATTTTCATAATATAGTACAGCCCACAACACAATGGGATAACTTTGTTGCCAAAAATGATCCTGATTAAAAAGCAGGCCATATTTAATATCAGTTACAGTGCCCTCTACAATTATTGGCAGACCTTGTAAAGATTAGTAAAAAAGGCTAAAAGGAAAAAAAAGCACTTTTTCGTGAAGTAGCCTCACCTCACACTGAAAGAATGAGAAAAATACAACCTTTAATTAAAATTAATTTATTCAGAGAAAAACAAATCCCTCATCAAGAAATAATTAATTTCTGCAAAAACATATGTGCCACAATTATTGGCACCCCTTGAAATGATTGTGAACCCAATGTAATTGAAGTATGTTTCAATTTAAATTGTAAATTTTTTTGAGTTGATTGGGGTGTGCAGGAAGTTTCAAGATGTAATCCATGACTTCCTGATTAACTGGGGTACAGATATGAGGTGATGTATGTGCTGACCTTCATAAGTCTAGTTGCCCAAAAAACCCAATTTCAACTGTTAGGAGGATGGTAAGCAAGGCACAAAAAAAATCCCCACGATGTCTGTTGGTGAATTACAAGAAAAAGCTAAATCTTGGGGTTACTAAGACTCCAAACCACCATCAGACGCTACCTCTATGCCAATAGGTTATTTGGTAGGTCAGAAAGCCTTTTCTGACAGTTAATCACAAACATACAGTGTATGTGCCTGGAATTTGCAAAACACTACTACAACTTGACTGGAGCTGTGTTCTATGGTCTACTGAAACAAAAATGGAGCTTTTTGGCAATAAGGTGGGTTTGGCATAAAAATGACAAGAACTTATCCCAATTGTAAAATATGGTGGAGATTCTGTGAGGTAGGGCTGTTTTTCCTCCAGAGGTCCTGGAAACCTTGTTGGGGTACATGGCATCATGGACTCCATGAAATACGAGCACATTTTATCTGGCTGCCTCTGCCAGGAAACTGTCATCGTTGGATCTTCCAGCAGGACAGTGATCCCAGGCATGTGTCCCAATCAACAAAAAAATGATCAACTGACCACACAATCAAGCTTCTGCCATGGCCATCTCAGTCCCCTGACCTAACGAAAGCCTAACCATTGAAAACCTGTGGGGTGAGCTGAAGAAGAGTGTGAACAAGAGTGAGTCTAGGACCCTGGATGATCTGGAGAGATTCTGTAAATAGGAATAGTCTCAGATGCTCTGCTCTGTATTCTCCAACCTTTTTTGGTAACTTTTAGATTGTTGTTGTAAATCCTTGGGGATTTTTTTTTTTTGCCTCGCTTACAGTAGAAATGTTTTTGTTTTTTTTTTGGGTGGGGCAGACTTATGCAGACTTATGCAGGTCAGCACATAATTTCCTCAGGGATTAATAAAGTATTCTGATTCTGATATGTCACCTCATGTTTGTACCCCAGTTAATCAGGAAGTCAGGGATAACAGCTTGCAGTTCCTTTTATTTGTCTTTATTCGTCTTCTTCCGCTTAATCCTGGTCAGGGTCGCGGGGGGAAGCAGGCGCCAATCCCAGCTGACATTGGGTGAGAGGCAGGATACGCCCTGGGCAGGTCACCAATCCACCACAGGGCAACAC
>JAQLOM010000034.1:15464773-15476835 GCA_030068315.1 Chrysichthys thysi
GTGTGTGTGTGTGTGTGTGTGTGTGTGTGTGTGTGTGTGTGTGTGTGTGTGTGTGTGTGTGTGTGTGTGTACAGGACTGTCTGTGCATAAGGAAGAGCAAGCACCTGAATTTAAGTCGTGTGCAAATAAGGTGGCCGGTTCTAAATCAAATATGATTCTGTCATAGACAAATGGTTTAATAATTGTAAGGTTCTTGTGGTGTGAAAAATCACTTGGTAATGACTGGAGAGTTTATGAACAGTTATAGGAAGCAAAACAATGCTTACATATTCTCAGCAAATAACTGCAGATATTTCTTGACAGTCTGATTAGGATAAAGACATCAGTGAGAGTATTGAATGAGGGACATTTTTCAGTCTCCAAGCAGCAGTAAAATCAAGGCCAATATGTATCAAAGAAATCCCTAAACAGATGTGAAATTCTACAGGAACAAATTCTATTTTATGTTCATTGAGTCAGCTTTGATTAACCCACTGCTACTCTCTTGACTCTCTAAGCGGTAAGAGGCTTTACACAAAAAGCAGTATACAAATAGGACCTTCAGACTACAAGATGCTGAAATCTCCCCTAAACATAGGAAAGGTAGTAAGTAGTAGAGAAAAACTCCTGCTGCTGTGATGCCAGCCCTCCTCAGCACGCAGCATGCTTCCTTTGTCACCTCTATTTAACTCCCTTCGCTTTCTGCTGTCTCCCCATCTGTTCATCCTCTATCCCCGGCCTTTGCTTCCTCCTAACCGTTTCATTCTACGTCACCACGGCTTTTCCATGGCCTTTAATTAGCATGCTAACCCCTGAATGGCCTCAGCCCAGAGAAAACCTGAGCCCAGCCACTCCACTGAATCACATGGGTCAGTTCAATAGTGCACTTCCTGGCCCTGGAGCTCACACTTCTTAAAACAAATAAGTGCGTGACCACTGTTGCAAATAACACTGGGAATTAAAATCAGACTCACCGAGCCACTCCTACTAAACAACCATTATTCTATTTGCACAGTAAGAGAGCAGAGGGATCTGCTGTGGTGAATCATCTTCTCCTCTACACAGCCCTATCACAATTATGAAATTTTGACTACAGTGATAAGTAACTGTTATACAGTAAACTGAAATGAACGTTTTACTTTCTGCTGACTGTACTATTTTTTTTATAACACAGCCATTTATAAACACTGGTTATATAAGCAGTTCTGCCTTTAAAGAATATATGTGAATGCATTGCAGATGTAAAAATAAAAAAAAAACAGGCTACTGGGCAAAAAAGAATTACTGGGCATACATAATAACCTTCATAATAATTCATGCCAGGTTTTCTTGCCATTAACAAGAAGTGTCACTAAATATTACTTTGTTCAATGACCAAACATACAGTAGAGACTTATTTGATCAAAATATGGTTGTGTTTCACACAAGACAATTAGACAACGAATTGCCAACTATATACAGCTATATAAAAAAAACATTTTTTTGCTGATGCAATAGTTATGCTGGATTTGATCATTTATTTTAAAAAATATCTAAAAATGAATTGCAAATATCTAAAACCATTCTCATAGGTTTGAGATTATGTGATTATGAACTAACTGTGAAAGGCCAATGTGCAATGCAACGTTAGACTTGCTAAACACTGAAGTTATTTTTCTTGTGCTGGAACGTTTGAGATTAATCTCTGTCTATCAGAGAGAGTTAGACATGCAGTCAATCCTTTCATCTATGGACACCACATTAACAGACATCGGATGCAACGGACAAAATCTGCTGGTCTGAATACATAATCCATTAGCCAGAATGTCGTCCGGTATGAAAATGTAAAAATCCCAGATGTAGCAATCTGATTTCTGTAGTTCAGCAGTTGGCCGCTAGGTGGCGGTGGCGTGCGGCCAACTAGTTGTTTACAAGCATCAGTTGAGCTGTGGTCGTTGTGAAGCTATACTGTTTTTTTTCGGCGATTATTTGGTGTTTTTCTCTGTTTTTCTGCCCAGTGCCATCATTATTCCACCCAAAGATAAGTCTAGTGGTAAAAGAAAGCATGTCCATCTTAGTAGTGGCCAGAAATTAGAGCTCATTAAGAAGTCTAGTGTTTCTGACTGGGAGTATGGTGTGAACACACATAAGGGAAATGACATTTACATATTTATTTACATTAGGATTTAATGTACTTACCTATTTATGTTGGTCGTTATGCTGCTTGTCATGTGTACAGTAGTTGGGTAGCACTTTTATGGACCTTAGTGGTGTTTTTCCTTCTGTTAACACTATTTTATCCCCCGCACACACACCCTGCACATCATCAGACTATTCACGTCAATGGACAACTTCTCCCCCCAATTAGTCCATTAATGAGAGGATCGACTGTACGTTTACACATCAGGAACACATACATTTTCTTTCCTGAGAAATCTAAATGCCAAAGGAGCTATGAGGAAGTCTGCCATGTAGCTGGTACAAATGCTTACAGAGGATGTCTTTATACCACCGTGTTATTGAATGAACAAATTGGTCATAAAATGTTGATTAATCTTCCAGAATAGCATTATTGACTGGACTCTGTGTACTGCTGGTGGTAATTCAAATCACAGGTTTATATTAATGTGCTCATTTTCATAATTTCTTGTTTCAATAGTAACAGCTGATTTACAGGGTCGTGCATGGTTGGTGCACCATATAAGCTTGGAATAATCATAAATGAAACCAAGAAAAAAGAAAAATGTATCGATTTTATGATGATGCTTTCTGTAAGGAGACTATTTTTAGAAGCAGTCTTGGGTGTTTGTTCTTTGTAACAGTTTTCCCACACAAGAGACAAAGGACAGAGGACTTTGCACATTCCAGTTTCCGGGGAACATCACAAACTGTTATTTTGTCTTATTAACATCAAAAGAGAAAATAATAGACTGTATATAGGTAGTAGTGATTGACTGTTTATAGCTTTTATAAGATATGTATGTGATAACAGGGACTAACTTGTCTTGTTAGTTTGACATTAAACATTAAATGTAATACACAACATTAGATGTAATAAGGAATAAAGCATTTTGGGACATGCTGTTATTGGAAAATAATCCAGTTCAGGTTGGAAATCATAATGATCAAAGTTATTATATTTGTAATATGGAAATCTCTGTGACAGCAAAAAATAGCCACCATGTTGTTAAATAATGAGTCTAACATTTGATCGTGTTTAATCACTGTCTATGAAATAAAAATTTACAATTAAATGGATAATGGCAAAATATTTGAGATTCCCTGCAAAGAAAAGAGTTGAAAAGTGTTTGATGAGCTGGCCAGGATGACTTCCTCACCCCCTTCTCTGCAGTCTACAAACTAGCGAAGCCAAGGCAACTGCACAGTACAGCACGCACACATCCTCACTGCGTCCAGACAGACAGAGAGAGCGAGTGAGAGAGACAGAGAGAGAGAGAGAGAGAGAGAGAGAGAGAGAGGGAACAGAGACAGCAGGCAAAAAACAGAACACAGTAGAAGAACATTTGGCCTGCCAGCTTTAGCTAAAGCTCAATATGGCCCACATCATCTCTAAAATGTTAGTGTTTTTCCTGTTGTATGGCATAACACAAACATTATTCTTCCCATATGGCTGTGCAAGTTTTTTTGAAGTGTCATCCGCCAGTGGAGCGGCTGTCTTGGCCAACTGTAAATGCAGCAGCTACAGACAGTGCAAGTGGAGCTTAAAAAGCGAGAAAAGGCCAATAACACGTCAGGAGAAGTGTGGTAGAAGTCCAGTTTAACCTCTAAAATCACACCCACACACCCACATACCAGAAGTAGCCCTAAACAGCAACACCAGATCTCCGTGGGAGATTTCTAGGGGAAAAGAGATGACTTTCTGCAGATCCATGCAACCTACAAAACTGTGCAGTGTAATGATTATATATCTAAAGATCTCTCTGATGATTTCTGCAACTTCCTAAAGGGCTCCAAAAGGCCATAAATGCAGTGCTGATACATGACATTTTGACATTAGATTTGAGAAGGGTTGACTGTACTGTACATGGGGTCTGCTTCATGAAAAATACCAAGGAAGGAATTTTTTTTAAAGGTCATGGCTTACACTTTCAGGGTAGCATTCAAAAGCTGCTGTATTCTGTAAGGAAGGGGCGCTATGGGCAACCCATCTTCCTTAAAAAAAAATGTGTTCTTTCTTTTTGTAATGCCCAGCAAACTACTTACAATTGCCTATGAAAATCTGTCATTTTAAAAGCCAGCAAAATCTATGAATATACACACAAATGAGAAACTTGGAAATGCACTTGTCCACTTATCACCTTGCAAACTATCACTACTAGCTAGCTCAATCCCTTTTTGTATATCAAAGTACAACTCTATCTCTCATGTTTCTTCACTTTTTTCACTCACTTAGCCAGCTCATTAGCTTACTAGTAGCTGCTAGCATTACTAATAAACTAGCTTGGTCGTCCATACAGTGTGGCAGATTTCAGTAACAAAACATCTCTTAGCATTTTAGTATTCTCAGTAATGTTATCCACACTCTAAATATTCCATAACAATCAGAAGGGCTATTATGCAATAACCCTGATGAAGAACATAATGCTCCACAAATCCGTATTCTTTACTTAAGCACTAAGAGACAAGTCTCAATAAGTCTCAACAGAAAGACCCTAAACAGTAACCTACTAGACTTCACCACTTATTTAATATCATGTTTCTTTAGTTTAGGAGTAAAAGTGTTTTTACTGTGTACTAAGTGCTAATATTCAATTAGTAATAAAAATGTTACAAAGAAGCATAAGAATATTGCATAAATTATTTTGGTGTAATATACATCACATAAAAAAAAAGTCACTAAAGACTTATGTTGTAACTTATCTTATGTACCCGGTATTCTGTACTAATCTATGAATTGTTGGCCTGTAAATCAATACCAATCCTAATTTATACAAAAGCACATGCTATTGCTCAAAAAGTCAATCAGCCCATGCACTCTGCTGAAATGACCTCAAAGTGGACTTGACATATACTTTTCAATTATTTTCTATTAATCCCTGAAATGACTTTGCAAAGTGTGCAAGGTTATTTGATTGAACAAAAATGCCTTGGTTGTTTTTACTTATGCTGTTTTATCATGGTTATTAAAACCCTACAGAATAAAACAGGCAGATTTTAGGGGGTGTGCCATTAAATTTAAATACGCAAATAGCTTTGCTCTGATTAGATATAATGAAATTGACCAGGTTAGCCAATCAGAGCTAATAGCATCTTTCTATTCCCTCGACATGAGAAAATATAAATCAAGCTGTTGTTTCAAAACAAAAAAGCTAGCAAACTTTATAACAGCATTATAGGTAATAATATAAAATATTTAAAAAGAGTACTGTGTGTCCCCATTAAGTCTTTTATACTTTTCTAGTTTATGTTTATTTTCTTACTGTAAGCACAATGAATGACCTCTGATAACATAATAATATGATAACATGCTATATAAATAAACTTGACTTGAAGTGGTGAAAGAGAACTCCCCTCTCATTTCAGAGCATAAATGCATAACAAATTCAGCAAAATCATGAATCAGGGAGTGGCTTATTCCTCCAGTACATGGTCAATTCAGATAATGTAGCCTAGAAAACTATGTATGTCAATTTATGTTTTATCTAAATTTAGTGTCATGCTAAGAATGTTAATGTTAGCTGACTGGCTATAAATTAAGGCACAACAGTTTATTATATTCCCTTAGATGGCCTGGTTGCCTGAGCTCGTTTCTCTCCGCTCCGGTCACGCTGCTCAGTGTGGGTCAGGGATGCTAACCTGGCACTTGCTGTAGCAGGACGTGTGATGTACTCTGAACCTGGAAGGCCAAAAGGGTGTCTATTTCTGCTCAGTTACAAGAATTCCCCATCATAAGATCTTAGTCCAAAAACACCAGTCCAGTAGGAGTACAAAAATAACAATGAACCTTAATTTTGTAGCAAAGCCCATCTGCTACAGCCACAAGTGGCATGAGGCTGAACTCTTCAAGGACTTTCTGCCTTTCTTTTTGTACATAATTTTTTTTTTTTGGGATACCATGTTGACACTGGTGTTCTCTTTTTTTGCATGCCGGAACAGCACCCGTATGCTTTCTCCTCAACATTTTCGATTGTTCTTTTATTGAATAACTATATACAGATGACTCTGCCCCATCATCTTGATTTGGATGTGGACAGTCTGTGGGCAGTCATATATTGATGAGCATGGTACATACATATTTTTAGTTCTGAACAACATGTTTTTATTTCTGCCTGTTTTCCTTCTGTGGCCATTACAGTCTGGGAAACTGACAGTTTGCTTTGGCTTTCCCTGTATGTCCCCAAGTCACATTAGTGTATCTTGCTTCAAGAAACACAGCAAATCCCCTTTAAAATTCCCTAATCACTGCCTTTGTTAAACAAAACATATCACTTAGAACACTTACAAAAATGAGTCTTTTGGACCAAAACAACACAAAATTGGGAGACTCTACAGAAGTGTTTTTTTTTTTTTTTTTTTTTTTTTTTTTTTTTTTTTTTTTTTTTTTTTTTTTTTTTTTGGGGGGGTGTCAACAAGCAAAAATATATGAGCCAATTAAAGACAAAGGAGCCCATTTAGGCAAATGTACTACACTCACTGCTTTATGGAAATGAGGCTTCATTCCAGCCCTGTACATTTGTTAACTTGCTGTTGCCCAAGGCAAGGCATTAGTCATCAACACACAGACACGCGCACACACACGCACACACACACACGCACACGCACACACATACATGAAAGGAGCGAGACAGAGCTGGCTGCTGTTCAGTATCCTGCACACGGAGCAGACTGCTGCAGCTAGTGCCCAGCATTGATCTCCTCATCCTCCACCCAGAACAATGGAGGGAAAAAAGCACCATTCCTCCACCAGCCTTGTGCATGTGCACAAGTTCAGCTTTACAGTGACACACAGAAGCTGAACTTGGTTGTCTCGTGGTTGCGTTTATTAAGGCGGACTGTATTCCCTCGTGTTACACAGAGCCTTGAACTCTTAATAGAAATAAATGCCATCCGTGCACAGAGGCTGCTCCTCTCATCATGGCTTGTGTTAGCGCATAAATTAAAAAGGACATTAAAATATGCACCGCTAGTGAAACACAAACATTGAGTGTTATCAGGTCCTAGTATGCTAATGACTGGACTGGAGTAAAGCATTAAGGAAATTGCTGTTTGATAAATGAAAATCTATTTAGAGCTTCTTTGAATAAGCATCATGTGATATTGATTCAAAGCTGCTGGAATGTTTTAGACATAAGAAGTATTACCTGGGCAATTAAATATTTTCAGATTGTCCTAAGATAATGGTAAATATTAAATGCTTTTTTTTAGCACATCATGATAAATATTTAGACATTTTGCAATATATGGAAACGTTTACTTCTGTGCACAGCTCTGACAAAGCGAAGGTCAATGTATACAGAATAGACAGTAAAAAAAATATCATTCTTGCACTCAGCAGCTGTGCGGATTCTTCCTGAAGTTGTAAATCCCAATTGTATCAATTCCGCTCCAGCTGTCATTCCTCTCACATACTTCTGTGGCATAATCAGGTACTTTCACCCACATGTCAATCAAAAGACACCCCTGAATTATTCATACAAACATTTTTTATTTATGTCTACATTTTTCCCAAGCCAAGAGTAAAAAAAAATAACTTAGGAGAAGCTGAAACTCTGAGTAGTCAAAGACGCACAACACCTCACATAGTGAACAATGCTTTCATCTTTAATCCAAGCGCTGGGAGGCTGGGGTTGTCTGGGTCTACACAGACACGCACGCATTATTAATTCACTTTCACACTGAGATCTGATAACATTTTCATATTTAAACCGCAGAGGGCTGTTGTCAGAGAAAATCTATGAAGCTAATCTTGTTTGTATTAATTGTGAGGAAAAAAAAAATCACACTTTTTAAAAATCTCTCTTTAGATCGGATTCTGTAACATATTGTGGAAAGCTGAATAAAATATTCAGGGGCAAAAAAAAAAAAATCTACATGCTCCACTTTTGAAAGGACTCGATCCACACATGCCTCAAAATGAAAAGCATCTTTGTGTGATCTGAAAGTGACAATTATCTTAAAATCCTTAACATCACATCTGATTCAACTGCTGCAGTCAAGTGAGTCTAATGATGTGGTTATAATGTGAAGCTGAGTAAGCCTGTAAATGACTGAAGCAGTGCCAGGTGTGGTACCCGTTACTGATTGGCAGCTACCTGACAGCCAGTGTGTGTGTGTGTGTGTGTGTGTGTGTGTGTGTGTGTGTGTGTGTGTGTGTGTGTGTGTGCGCGTCTGTGAGATCAGTCTAAAATTATATGAGTGGATGTGTTGGCTGAGACACTGAGTGTATGTCACCAAAAGATGACTAAACTGCCATTCATGCCAAACAATCACTGTGGGACAGAAGAATTATACAAGTACATGCTTACAGTGCAGAGAATTTGAGCAGCGTAAATCTTTCTTTTATTTTACCCTGATGTGAACCACCTAATGTTAATTTAAATTAGCTAGCGTCTGAGTACACTCTCCAGTTATCAGCTCTAACAGTAGCTGGGATATTGTTCCGAAACAGATGTCTCGTTGAAAGATGTATGATGACAGAATTAGATCAATCCTGCACTATATTGTTTGTTGGCATGATAGTAGGCTTTGACGTATACAGTATTTATTATTGATATGATGGTCAATCAATTACCCTGTGCCCCAACTGAGAAGACACATTTACAGCTGTGCACAGAATTCCTTTAGATTCAGTATTTCTCCATATTAGCATCACTAATTGGTAGCCTGATTTGCTCCTGTTTAGTCTTCAGCACTTCAGTGTCATAAATGTATGCTGGAACAACCCCTTAACATTGCGGCACTTATCTGTTACAGAAATATTGGCATTCAAAAAAAATATATCCATATTTCAGTGTTCCCTGGATGGCTGAGTTAACCCTAGTTAACCTCAGTCCAAAACACTTAAGAGTTGCAGCCACACATAGACAGACCCACACAATTTCTGGCGCTGCTGCACACACTCCCTCATCATGCAAAACACCTACACATCTTAAAAAAAAAAAAAAACGCCCTAATGTTTTCATGTAATTCATATATAGATTTGATTCTTAATATGGAATATTGCAGAAAATCCGATTAAAAAATCCACAGCAGATCTGTCAGATTAATATTAGTGACACATCAGAAGAGTCACTGTAGACTGCGCCAATTAGTTACGTAGTAATTCACAATTGACTAACAACCATATTACTCCAAGTTGTCTATCTTGATATGGTCTGGAATATAAACATACGGCAACTGTCTCCCCATGCAGTTATTTTAACCACATTAAAATTGGTTGCCATAGCAATATGCGAGAGAAGAGATAGAGAGGGAGTGAAAGCAGGCTCTGAATAATCTGAAAAGAACAATATAAAACAGCATTCTTTTAAGAAATTTGTCCCTATTTGTGCAGTGACTTTGTATAAAATTCCTCATTTAAAAACATAACAATCCAAAGAACATATCTGTCTACAAATGTGGCCTGATCAAAACGTGAATTCACGCTGCTTTTTGTTCACTTGTGTTCTGCTCGTGTTTTGTTCACATTTTAGCCAGGCACTGAAAGGCAACACTGAATACGCTGTCCTTCCTCGGGTTCTCTTTCTGTTCCTATTTCCTTGAAAATCCATCTATGAAATACTACTGCCTCCAGAAATAGTACTGGTGATTCAAATAGTTTTCATGCATTATTTTACAGATGTGACACATTTATCTGCTTTCCCAACACGCTTTCAGTCTACATGACTGAAAATGTGGACTAGTCGATACGGCTACTGCATAACATTTCCACGTGTTTCATGTTTTACATATTCTAATACATTTAAACCGATCATTAAAATGCCTAATGTCCACTTTTGAAAAATAAAAAAAGGAATGAAAATATAAGGTCCTATATTCTAAAAATGAGAGATGATGTTAAGATACATACATATACAAGTTTTTATTGCAGAACCTACATGTAAACATCACTGAAAAATGTTAAATGATAAAATGGTTCACATTAAAAAAATAATTAACCTGAAGAGGACTGACAAATATTACAATATAAAATGTTAGAACTGTTCACCTTTAAAATGTTAATCTGAGGAGAAATGTCAAATAGTAACAAATAACTATGGATTTACATGTCAGATTCAAACCCAAGTCCTATAAAGCTAGTCTCTGCCCTGCAGTATGATTAATTTGCTGTGTTGAAAATAACATTAAATAGCATGGGCACATTTCAACACACGAAATGAGTACTGTGTTCTTGATACTGTAAGATTTAAATTTTCCATCAGGAAGCAATATATTGCATGAAATCACATTTAGAAAACATTTCTAAAAATGAATTGGCTGAGCTTTTTCATGGGTTGCCAGGCTTGATATGCAGTCAGTGAAAAAAACAATATATAGACACTGTAATCATGTTTGTAATCTTCTCAGAAATAGAAACTCTAATATCTCAAAACTAAAGCCTGGCTGGGTTACGGTGTTATGACAGCTTTTGTGACGTCCTTCTATTAGCCTGCTTTCTAAAGACACATTCTCACACCTTTAATGATGATGGCCTTCTGCAAAGCGTGATTGAATTTCAATGCGTTGATTCAGAGTAGTGTAATTAACTGCAGACAGGGTGAGAGGTGACGAGGCATTGAGATGTTTCCTGTTTATGGAAACATCTGTTCAGTAGTAACTCTGTTATACTCATTTCAGTGAAAATGGAAAAAAAAGAGAGGACTTCTGTTGCTTATTATAAATGAAGAAAAAAAAAACACGGGGCTTGAGCACTGGAAGCAGCATGTAGGAGTGATGTGGTGACACCTACACTGAACTACAAAATGCATGACACTACACTGCAATGAAATGCTGCAAAAGTAATTAAAAGCAACAGCCAGACAGTATTTAATGCTACAAACATCTACAGCATCTAAAGCCTCAACCAAACCCATGGTATTAAATGCTACAATGCCTTAAAAGTAGCACCATGTAAATCACATTATGATGATATGAGAGGGGCTTAGAGATAGATTTAAGATATAAGAATCTCTGAATAACATGTGCTCTCGTTGCTGCACATATAAACATGCTGAACGAGTGTCATGGCAACCGCTTCCACTGGCAAGATGCTGAAAATCGCTGAGATATGTAGCTGACACAGAGACAGTGAAAAGAAGCCAACAAGGCATATCAAACCCCCCCACAGTCTCTAATTGAGCTCTAAGAGTCCTTTTGTTCCACACAAAATGGGACGGGTGAATGGCTGTGTTTCTTCATCAAGGCTAGATTTGACTGCAGTATCACATTAACAAAGACACAGATTATTCACTTCACTATATGCATAGGTAAGCAAATTTCAGTATTCAAATAAACGAGTTACGGAAAAGAAACGTCACTGAAATAAAATGCTGAATCACAAGTCTGCAAAAAAAAACAAAAACCTGTTTTTGAAGAATTGTTTATATTCAGTTGTTATTGCCATATCTATCTTATATTTCCTGAAAAAATGAAACAAGAATCTGTGCATTTAACTGACTTGGTCTGCAAGTATCACAACCATAAGAACATTGTTGAACGATATTTTGCAAGATATTTTTTGTTAATCCTTTAGGACTCTTTTGTTCCTTAAATTAAAAACAGATTATTGCATCCTTTGTGTTTGCCCACCCCCTTCCCCCTTTCCCCTGAAGGCGTGTACGCATGGCACAGCACAGGGCATTTTTCCAAAGCAAGCTGCCTGTTTCTGTCAAATAAGCAGCCCCTGATCTCTTTCACTGACTTTCCTTGTCTTGGATAAATCACAAAGTCGGACCTTTCACAGCACATCTTACCGAACATCAAAAGAGCAACACAGTCATATGCAAGTAACAACTGTGCATAATTTCAGCCCATTCTAACATCAGACAAAGACAAATAGCAGTCCTGTGTGTGTGTGTGTGTGTGTGTGTGTGTGTGTGTGTGTGTGTGTGTGTGTGTGTATGTATGTATGTAAATATGTATATATGCACACACACACACACACA
>JAQLOM010000034.1:15486804-15502527 GCA_030068315.1 Chrysichthys thysi
CCCAGGGTGTGTCCCGCCTCTCGCCTGATGTCAGCTGGGATTGGTGCCAGCTTCCCCCCGCGACCCTGAACAGGATTTGTCAGTGCATTGTGATCCTGCTTAACTAGTTTCTATCTTAAGCTCAGAGTCAAAAGACTACTCATTTATCCATCCATTATCTAAACAGGTTATCTGTTAGGGGTCGCAGGGAAGCTGAGCCAATCCCAGCTGACTTGCCTGACATCAGCTGGGATTGGCTCTACTTTGACTTTCCTTGCATCCTTTAACGGATAAGTGGTTAACACAGGACTAGCACAGACCTGAACATCCATTCACACACATCCACACCTAGGGGCAATTTAGTGTAGCTAGCTGACCAAACCTGTATGTCTTTGGGCTGTGGGAGGAAGTCTGCGCAGGCATGGGGAGGTCAGGCATACCCTGCATGAAAGACTCCAGTCGGCTGCCACGTGCGAACTCAAACCCTTCTTGCAGTGAAGTGACAGTGCTAACCACTGTCAAGTATTTAATAACAAATTGTGAAATAAAATTGCATTGAGAGGAATATCTTACATTAAACACTGGGTGTCAGTAACAGCACTGTTTTGGTGTAAAATATGAACACCTTGGTCCTGTACGACTAGCAATGTTTACAATGTTTACTTCCTTACAGTGTTAATTGCACATGGCACTGATGCTTTGCTATTTATAAATGAAGGTCCTGATCTGACAAAGGTCATCAGTTGGTGCCAGATTCTGTGGAATGTAGGAATGATGAATAATTGAATAATAATGCACCATTTCATCATGAATGTCAGCTCATTTTAGTGTAGGCTAGTCCAGTTGCTGTGATTCTACTAAAGATTGATTAAGTCTGACAAATCAGAGATTACTGACCCCTTGTTATGTCCTTTATGTCCCCAGTGTCTCTTGTTATAACACATCTGTAAGCACCTTATTCTGTATCCACTCTAAACTATTTAATAATTACATTGAAATAATTTTGTGCTGTACTGAACTTAAATGTATTTAAACGTCAGTGTGCATTTATATAACGCACCCTCCTGAGTCTTTTATAAAGTATTGTTCGTTGTTTGTATCGATGAACAACTTTTATTAGTCATAGGCTACAGCTGTAGTCCCAAAAGCAGTGTGCTGATCTGAATAGATTGTTCTTTGCATGGCATATTATAATTAGATTTACGTTTGCTCTGTGTCTCATAAATAATCACCCACCAGACCCATAAAGACTACAGGATAGCATGTTATTTTTCAAATATTTCACGTTGACATTCAGCTGGCTTACTTACTCTACTACGGCACTCATGCATGTGTAACTCTTTCTCCTTTGATACCAGGGAAGCTAAAAATAACTCCTTTGGAAAATAACCGCACCTGTGTCCATCTTCCTGCAATCGTGATAATGCTTGGCAACAATGCCCAGATACTGTTTTCTACATGCATTTACAGCAAGCATCTACAGAAGCTACAGCAGTGTGGTAATTGGCCAGGCAATTCAATTTAATCACCACAGGTTCTCCTTAGTTTTCAGTGAAATAATTAGTGAGATGACAGTTATACTGCATATAGTGTAGCTTTAAAAAAACAAAAGCTAATGAAGCCCATTGTCTGAGTCATTGTCTGTTTAAGACAAGTGAAACTTAGAATAAAAAAGGTCCTCAAGGATTCTTCAGGTGTCTCTCTGAGGGAATTATTACATTATTTCTCAATCAGAAAATGTTCTCTCTAGGAAGCTAAGAACTATAACTAGTCTAAGAACCTTATGAAAGAACACCATTTCTAAGGGTGTATAATTAGGAGAAATAGTGGGCATTGAATTCATTTTATGCATATTTGTATAAAATAAACTATTTCTGACTTTTTTCCTCCATTCCTTCTTTTTTTCATGCTTTCTTTCATTCATTTATATCTTCAGTGAATGCATTATCCTGCTCAGGATCCCAGGAACCCCTGAATAGGGAGCCAGCCCATTGCATGGCATGACCCAAACACACTTTCACACAATCATTCACACCAGAGGTATTTTAAATTCACCACTCTACCTAATGGTGTGTTTTTAAGAGGTGGGAAGAAACTGGAAAACCCAGAGGAAATGCACAGAAACTCCACACAGGCAGTATCCTGGAGCTATGAGGTGGCAACTCTACCCACCGTGCCACCCTGCTGCCCTACTTATTGTTTTGTGTTTTGTAACTCAATAAGCCATTTTTTGATCTACAGATAGGAACCTCAACCTCATTAAACTGTCTGCACTAATCATTCACAGATGTATCTCGTTGTTTCTAAATGAGCATTGTGAACCCTGTTGGTCTGAAATGGCAGCTCTCCAGGGTGGCTCATGCAGCTTTCATGACTCCTCATACCTGTTTGGAAGTGTAACTGGTTTTTAGATGATTCATTTGCACACAGAGCATGACATGGAAATGGAAATGTGTGTTATCGCTGGAGCCCGGAGCTCATTAAAACTTTAAATCATTATATGAAATTGGTGTCTCGCAGGATCGGTGCCTGCTTCTTAGAGCCACATGGGTGCAGTAATTTGTATTAATGCTTTAAAATGGCATTCATTAAATGTATTTACCTGTGTGTGTGTGTGTGTGTGTGTGTGTGTGTGTGTGTGTGTGTGTGTGTGTGTGTTTTAGTGAAGCACATTTGTGCATGTGGGATGGTGTGTGTTTTTGTGTGTTAACGAAGCGTGGTGGGAGGGGTATTTACAGGAAAGATATTTTTGTCTTTTGTTTTTGCTTGAATTTCACAGACATATACGAATGAATAAGAAATGTTTTCATTATTATACGTACTCATGCGCATTATTGTTCCTATTTCCATCAACATTAGGCCAGTTGTTGCTTGATGGTAATTGGGTGTGAGTGGAATATGGTTTGATACAAGTGACCTTGTGTGTCCTTGCTCTATCAGGTGCAGCTTGGAGAATGCTGCATGGAATAATGTTAATGATTATGTCAGGTGTTATCTCAGGGTAACAGAACAGGCCCCATTTGCATTTTATAAAACCTGACATGTTAAATGTATTACATACGACATGTCTGCTCTGAATCTGAGGTCTTCTCACTTTTACCTTCGATACCTGACCATGAATAGAGTTGCTTCATTCAGTCCTTTTAGTAGTCAGTTGGCTGTAAAAGCTGCAGGTTTTTCTGAATAGCCCACAGTAATATGAGACGATCAGGCGATCCTCACATTTCACAGGTGTTGCTGAATAATGCATAGATGTCAGGTAGACCAAAGCTATTTTATGGCCCTCATTTTCTGCTGCACAAGAGGTAGATGGATTAAAATTAGTCAATAAGATGAGTTTTCTCTGCTGTAATAACTCACTGAGTTGATTGCATTGATTTGATGCATTTTGGAGATTCTGTAAATATCTCTTCTTTATGTAACTTTCTCTTTTTATCTGTAACTCTGTCTCCATAGTACATGCCCAGTGTCTTGTGGGACCGGGATTCAGTTTCCCCAACAATGGAAATTCAATCAGGAAATTGAGGAGCTGCGATAGCCCCAAATCAACTGATCATTCTCTCTCTCTCTCTCTCTCTCTCTCTCTCTCTCTCTCTCTCTCTCTCTCTCTCACACAGGGTGGCAATCTGAAATGCAGGGATGTTGCAGGATACCTGAAAGGCTTACTAAGAGACTGGCGTAATCAGTTGAACCCTGAAAACCCATGAACAGTGAGTATGTTTACTGATACCATTAAAATGTTATGGGTTCAATATCATTGTGTAGATCTTGAATCAAGAAGACAACTAGTTTTGATTCTTCTTTTGATTAGCTGTGGAACGTTACTGCTGTATGGATGATGTGCTATCATATCAAACTTTTTTTTCTGTCCTTCATTTTGCACAAAAGAAACTGCACCTTGTGTAACAGCACTGGGTGACACTGATGGTTTATACAATGTCGTTATTAATTTTTTTTTCTTCTTTTCTTCAATTTTTTTTTTCTCAATGTAGCATGTAGCAGATGTTGCACACTTGGGTGCATTAAGAAGCACAATTCTGTAACAAGCTCATACTCAGTAGATTTGGTATCAGTTTAGCAAGGATCCTATTATCATTTCCTGGCACGTACAGGCTGTATCTGTGGAAGCGACATGGCACAACTGAGATTTGTGTTTGATGGGGAAAAGGAAAAGCCTCATTGGTTAAATTGCTGAAAATACAACCGGTTGTCTTCTGAATACAAACACCATCAAATGGAGAAAAGTGTGCAGAGCCCATGTGCTCTCCAGCCAGGTTTAATTGAAATGCACTGGTGAGGCACAGGGGAACAGAGGGTGGGGAGATATTGTTTAAAAATCAGTGCAGCTTAGCAAAACACTATAAACGTTTATGGAAATACCAAGCTTATATGCAGTGTGCTGCTTTCTGCACTGCTGATATAAAAGAAGCACAACTCTGCTTTATGTACAAACAACATATGACTAAATCTGTTTTTAATGTCCATGTTTCTCTCTGAATGGAAAACATCCAGGTCACTTACTATGATTACTACTTATAATGTGGTGTGCATTTACATTTCAGTTTACACCATTTGGCAGACATATTAGAGCGCTTTAAATTTTCCATCAGAAATAATCACAATGTCAAGCTAGTACAAATGTGTTTGGGTCTAAAATCCTCCTAAGCTAAAAACTTGGTACATTGGAGCTAGTACAGCAACAAAAATGGCCAAGCTTTTTTTCTTTTTAATTAAAGATCAGTTAAAGACCAAGTTAATGGTGCAGACATGTGACACTTTTGCGTTGTACCCAGGATATGAATATTATTGTTTAATTGCAAGTACCATGTCGGAAGAGAACAGAGAAAGTCCTAATTTACGATACAGTGAACATGCATAAATACTGCATTGATGTTTAACAGTTTCACAAGAGCTGCTCATGTACTGCATTGCCACTGTAACTGAAATTGGGTTTAATAAGATATCAGTTTCTTTTTTTTTTTTTCGTGCTGTTCACTCAAATAACAATGTCAACAGGAGTGCCCTAAATATGAAGGAGAAAAGACGAAACTCCAAAGTCGTGTCTCTTCTGAGGAATGAAGCATTCATCTCACTGATATAGCTACAAAAGTGCTGTCTGTTTTGCATGTGTATCTGAAACCTACTCGGGTTTATGAAAGTCATTTTTGTCATGGGTTTTGTGAAAAATATAAAGTGCCATTACTGCCATCTTATTTCTTTCTGGTTTTAAGGCAATAGTAAGTGACATTACTCCTGATTGATTTAATGCACAGGGAAAGATGTGCTTCATGCCTGGTGATGCGTTTATTCTCTTTTTCCAAAGCCATTTGAAAGCTGAATGCAAGAGCTTCGACTTGTAAAGTGTAACAGTTAGTGATAGGGAATCCTATTAGTGGAGGTATGAAATGAGCCATCACTCTCTGTAAAAGTCACAACTAAGCACAGTGAATCTTTCACTGTGGGATTTTACAGTATCTCCGTGCCTTTCTTTTCTGATAAGTGCAATCAAAGTTTCTTGCCCAGGCAATAACACAGCAGATTTGCATGCCTGAATGCTTTGTAAAGGGTTATATATTAGCAATATACCTTAGAAGCTCATAAATGTATAGCAATTCACCTTGGAGATGAGGTTATGCTGTATGTCTGATTCAGACAAATAGATTTGGCAAGGAATCGCAGCACGTTTTAGACTATTTGCCATATTTAACAGAAAGTTTGAATCCTGACGATGACAGAGCCATTCCTGGCCGGCAGTCAAAAGAGCAAAATCGGCCATCCTCTTTTGGTGAAGGCATTTTTCTTCTTGAACCGTTTAAATCCTACTATGTGTCTTTCTTGTAAATACTGTGAATCCAGGACCAAAGGCTGGTCGACCAGCTGCTTTTTATCTTGGCTTTTTAACAACATGCCACAATGTGTGACTGTGCACTAACTCATGGTATGAGTGAGTTCTGTAGTCTAATCGTTCAGATATAATTTCAGTGAGAGCAGGCTGCTAATAAGGCATTGCACTGCTACCATACTGGTGACCCAGTAAATGCAGAGAAGGATCTAGAAGGGTCTTAGTAGCAAACCTAATTACATGAAAACTGTTTTCCAAGCCCCTGAATCCATATCTATCACCTCTAAGGTCATTCATCCAGTGAAGAGATCAGTGGTGCAGACAAAGCGTACCAGAACTGATTACACTCTACAATACAATCTCCTCATAGAAACACACGAAAGTGTCACTTATCTAAACAGTTTTAGAAAAATCTGGGGACGATAGTTTGACCATGGGCAGTGTGTTGCTACCTCACAGCTTCAGGGCTCCAATATGATCCTGCGCTCGGGTTACGGTTTCCGCAGGATTGTGCACGATTCCCTCATGTTTGTGTGCGTTTCCTGTGAGCATCCACTTTGCCATGTACCTTCAAAACGTAGGTGGATTGAGTACTCTATTTGGTCCCCAAATGTCAATATGCATGGACTAGCCTTCCATCCAGGGTGTACAGTGGTAGCTCAGGGGGTTAAGACGTTGGCCTACTGATCGGAAGGTTGGGAGTTCAAATCCAAGCACCGCCAAGCTGCCACTGCTGGGTCTTTGAGCAAGGCCCTTAACCTGCAATTGCTCAGTTGTATAAATGAGATACATGACAATAATGTAATGTAATGTATTTCCACCTTGAGTCTGATGATCGTGGGTCAGGTTTTGGCTCCACCATGACACTTACCAGGAAAAGGTGAATACTACGATGAATAAATGAATGATTACATTCATTAAGATCGGTGCACCATTAGAATGAAATATTTAATATTTTTTAGAGACTCTGTAAGAGATACTGCATTTAAATGACATGAAAAGGAAAAATAGCACAGTTCCCACCCACTCACTGAATTAATTGTCGAAAAGTGATTTAAGTCACCATGTGGTAATTTATTACATTTAGTGATGGCTCATGTCTAATTTGCTTAACTTCCAGATTACATTCTCTGACCCAAAGCCCAGTCATTTGCTTATTAATGAATCTTAATGAGAGCTGATCCTTCATGCCTTTCTTTCTGTCTTTCTCTCTGTGTGCTCCCCCTCCCCTATGTGCAGCACACTTCAGCTACCTCTCTGTTTCTCTCAAGATTGATTTTTGCTGCCTGTGTTGTGGCAAGGTGACCAGAGGAAAATTAATGGATAGACAAGCCTTGATGGTAATTACACAGGAGAAAATGCAGCAGCAGCAACAAATGTATGACATTGCCTTAGCAGAGCTTTAGCCGTCAGTCAAACATGCTCAGTAGACTCAATAACTGTAATTTTTTCCATTGATTTGTGTGTCAACATGGCTTTCAGAAGCCTGTACAGAAGTTGTCGTAATTTGAGGACAATGTGCTACAGGGTCACAAAAAAATTCATCAGTCTTTATTATTATCTGCCTTCTCGTCTTGTCCTGGTATTATCTGAGATTAATTACAAATTGTGAGACATGGCATAAAGTCGGGTTTAACCCATGCCTCAGATTGATGGGCTCCATAGAGAGAAGACGAAATGTGCAGTCATAAGCAATGTGTTTTAATGAAGACAAATGCTGAGTCTAAGTTAATATGTTAAAGGGAAGATAGATGAGAGAGATGTTGTATTTGTAAGTGATTGCAAGAAAATTACGAATAGCGGCGCCATTTTTTTCGCTGAAGCTTGCTGAGGAGCACATCATCTCATTATATAATCTCGTCTCATTACTTGCAAATGAGAAGGAAGTATTATGATTCTGAAATGATTTGATGCCTAATGAGAAGTTAGTAAGTTTACCGTTTCAGATAGATTTTTGTCTAATGTGACAGCAATGTAGAGAAGTGTAGCCAGTTATGGCTGACACTTCAGTTTCCAGTGCAAAAAGAAAGATTTTGACATGCCATCCTTTCGCCACAGGGGAGCAGTGTCTAGGAGCCTAACTGTTCCTTATGTATACATACTGGATGTTTCTATACATATACAGTATATCATCAGTTTATTTATTCATTTTTCTTCATTTACTGCTTCAGTAACCATTTAATGTTGGTCTGGCCACAGTAACGTACAGTATATATTAACTACACTGTGTTTATTACGTATACTATATCAGTCATAATATTAAAAACACTGACAGGTACAGTAAAGTGAAAAACATTGATTACCTTGTTACAGTGGAACCTGTAAAGGGGTGGGATATATTAGGCAGCAAGTAAACATTCAAAATTGATGTGTTGCAAGCACATGAATTGATCTTATCTGAATGACTGAAAAGGGCCAAATTGCGATGGCTAGATGACTGGATCAGAGGATCTCCTGAATGGCAGAACTTGTTGAGTGTTCCTGGTATGAAGAAGCTAGGTCCTACCAAACGTGGTCCAAGAAAGGACAACTGGTGAACTGGAAGCAGGCTCATCGGTTAGCACCCAAGGCTCATTGGTGCATGTGGGAAGCTAAGGCTAGCCAGTCTAAAGCACAAATTGCTGAAAATGTTAATGCTGGCTATGATAGAAAGGTGTCAGAACACATTAGTGCATCGCAGCTTGCTGTGCTTGTGGTTGTGTAGCTGCAGACCGGTCAGAGTGCCCATGGTGACCCTTGTCCACCACCAAAAATGCTTACAATGGGCACGTGAGCATCAGAACTGGACCACAGAGCAACGGAAGAAGGCCTGGTCTCATGAATCACGTTTTCTTTTACATCATGTGCACAGACAGGTGTGCGTGCATCTCTTACCTGGGGAAAAGGTGCACCAGGATGCACTATGGGATGAAAACATAAGTATTGGGTGAGGTACTGTGATGCTCTTGGTAATGTTCTGCTGGGAATCGTTGGGTGCTGACATTCATGTGAATGTTACATTGATATATACAACCTATATATCAATGTTGCAGACCAAGTACACCCTTTCACGGCAGTGATATTCCTCTAAGGCAGTGACTTCTTTCAGCAGGATAATGCACCCTGCCACGTTGCAAAAATGGTTCAGGAATGGTTTGAGGAACATGACAAAGGGTTCAAGGAGCTGACTCCAGAATCCCCAGATCTCAATCCAACCAAGCATCCGTGGGATGTGTTGGATAAACCAGTCCAATCTACGAAGGTGCCCACCTCATATCATAAAGGACTTAAAGGATCTGCTGCTCATGTCTTGGTGCCAGATACTACAACTCACCTTCAGAGGTTTTGAGGAGTACATGCCCTGATGGGTCAAAGCTGTTTTGGTGGCACAATGGGGACTTGTACAATATTTGGCAGGTGGTTTTAATGTTATATCTCATCGACGTTTATAAAACATAAGTGTTATATAATATGTACCTGGTTGATTGCGAATGGAGAATGATTATTTGGTAAGATATTGTCATAATGTGGAGGATTTGCTTTTGTATTGACTAGCCAGACCACAGCTTTTGGTGCATCATAATGTCAGAAAGCAACAAAAAGTAATACAGAAAGCAATATGGGAGTTATTTGCTATATCAATAACGTGATTGAGATATCTCATTCTATTATGAGATATCGATAGATGTAAAACCACATTCAGGAAAAGCTTCAAGAAAACAGTCTGCATGTCATCTGATCAAACTGCGTACAAACAGGGCTCAGTTTGTAGAGGGTTTTTTTTTTATCTCTTTTATGTCTTCTGATCCCCAGAGATTAAACAAAGAAAAACACAGACATAAAGGATGAATCACAGATATTAAAATGATTCTTCTTTGATAAATGTCAGTCACATGTAGGTGCACATTTTCAGTGTGGTATCAAAGGCCTTATTTCTGTATCTGGCTGTCATCACAGGCCTTTGATATATGATGAATTGCTGGAGACTCTCAGCTCTCCCATGTGTGCACGGTTTGTGATGGCTTTGCTTGGGTAGACGCAGAGATGCAGTGGTCTGAATATTTTCATGTCATCTTATATCAATAGCTCCCCCCCAACATTTTGCAGATTTTGCATGTTAGCAACTGTATGGCCTTGTGTTGGGAATTTAGGTCATCCTGGTCCTTGTCCTGCTCTTTTGTCACTTGAGACACTTATTTTTAGCCTCTCTTTTGGAGATTTTGGGCGCTGCTATTGGGTGTCAGGACTGACTGTTTCATAGGGTGAGCATGGGCTAAATATACATCCTGTTACCATGAATGTCATGTTATGCTCATCTTAACATAACCGGAGCCTGTCAGGCCTATCTGCAGTATACGTGTGAAATGCTGTTGCTCCACTCTTTCACCTGATTCCCCATTTTAAGTGATTTCTGCAAAGACAGCAACAGTCCAGATTTGTGCAATTTTAAGCCCTGTGAAAAAATGATTCTGACGCCAATTTGTTTTGGATATGTGCAGTGACTGTGTTGTTTTGTTTCTCAGCCTCACACCTTCATGTGAGAGTTTCTCAGTTTCTCCATTTTCAAAGTATCTAGAGCAGCACCTAACAGAAAAGTGATTTCTCCAGAGAATTTTCCGGGCTCAACAGGGGATGGGGGAAGATCATTATTTTCTTGAGAGCTGAGTGCATGAGAAAGACAGCTGTGCTTGCGTGAGTGAGACAGAATGAGAGAGAGATAGTTAGTCCATGTGGGGGCAGTTTTCTCAGGATGTTGGCATGTTTGACAGTGGGTTTTTAGGCAGTGCATGCTGATGTAACCTCGGCAAACTCAGCTCAGAATGAAATATTTTTCAAAATAAACGATTGCAGCATGAGTGGCACGGTGCAGTGGTTAGCACTGTCGCCTCATGGCAAGAATCTTCTGGGTTCTCACCTGCTGGCTGACTGGAGCCTTTCTATGTAGAATTTGCCGGTTCTCCCCGTGCCTGTGGGTTTTCATCCACATCCCAAAGGGATGAAAAGGAAGGTCAACTGGTTATTGCCCATACGTGTGAATGCGAATGCCTGTTCGACTTGCCCAGGATTTGCCCCATCATGATGTTGGCTCTAGCTCCCCTGTGACCCTGACAGATATAGATAGTAATATAGATAATAAGTGGGTAAAAGGATGTTTTATAGATAATATACATAATAAAGATAATATTATTAAATTAAATAAAAAAAATTGGGGGGCAGATGTAGCTCAGGGGGTTAAGATGCTGCACTACTGATCGGAGGTCGGGAGTTCAAATCCAAGCACCACCAAGCTGCCACTGCTGTGCTCTTGAGCAAGGCCCTTAACCCTCAACTGCTCAGTTGTATAAAATGAGATAAATGTAAGTCGCTTTGGATAAGAGCGTCTGCCAAATGACAGTAATGTAAATTATAAATAATATAGTTAATAAATGGGTAAAAGGATGTTTCCCAGTTAGCCATAATCATTCCCATTTAAGTATATAACAAATAATGTAATACCTCAGCAGGGTTTACTGTTGGTATACTGTATTAAAAATGATATGCATCCATATTTTCATTTTTAATTCACAATGTTTTTCATGCAAAGAGATAAACGAACTCTTTCTAATATGAGCTTTATTCAGTTCGTAAATTGTAGCTGAAGGACCAAGAGGGGCAGGAAGAGAGAAAATGAGAATTTTTTTTAAGCTGCATTTCACCTTGAGCCCCATCCACACATACACTCCTACATTTTAAATTAATGATCACTTTTCTACCTTATTCCCTTTGCATCTATTCAGAATGTCTCTACCAATTCATATGCCATTCTTCACATAGCAATAACATGGCCTGCTGATATACATCCACGAAGAAATGCAGCTTTTTTTATTGGAATTGCAAAGAATCATGTGTGTTTCTGTGCACACTTGTGTTTGAATGTGTGTCAAGACAGCAAGGAAGCGGGGTAGAGGGAGGGCACGAGACTTTTTTTTTTTTGCCACTACATCAATTATGTAGCACAAAGAGTGTGTCTTCTGGCAGAAGTCCAACACAGTCTGCACAAGCAATGCTCTGGAAATTATCAGTATTTTAAAATATATGGAGCAGGAAATAGTGTGAATATTTTGGAGGTAATTTTTCAGCATTTTTTTTCCCCAAGTCAATTAAGCAGGATCCAGAAGCAAACAGAGATTGTCCAGTGTCAAACGTTTACACCACACAATCATTTGACACACACTGTTGATGAAGCTTCAATTAACACAAGGTGCTTGTTGCTTAGAGCAGGTAAAGTCAATTAGTACCCTTTTCACTTGGGCAAATGTGTAGACATTAGGGTGCCTGACAAAGGCAGCACACATAAAAGCAAGGACTTTTCATAAATTAGGTCTGGTTGCCATAGCAAAGAGAAATGAGACAGAGATAGGTTATATGTGCATGAAAGAGAGAATGTGTGAGCGAATGAGCATGAGCGTGTGTGACTGAGTGAAAGTGGCTGTAATGGGAAGTGTGAAGGTCATTTCTGCAGCTTGCATCAGACTAAAGCATTAACAGTAATTATGCCCCCCTCACATGCTCCCTTATCTCCCCCCTCTCTCCTTTCCTTTCTCTCTGCCATTCTCCCTCGACTTCCTAACATTGCCACGTAGTAACCACTTAGTATGTCTCTTTCTCACTCTCTCCTCCAACAGACGATCTGAACCAGCACTGACCTCCAGCGTAAGTGTGTGGGTGTTCAGAAATGATGCCTTCACCCACACCAGATTTACCACCAAATGGTTGAACGGACGTGCGCACATGCACACAGCTGAACACGATCGGTTTGTGCTTTGTGCAGGGAGGATGCATGATGAAGGCAGCAGAGAGGAGATTTGCATTGATTAGGTCTCAACATAGATAAAAAGGGTAGAGTGTTGAGCAGTGAAAATAAGCGTTACAGCATCTGCAGTGGTTGCACGTGTTTGCGTGCATTTGCATATTTGAATGCGGGATTTTCACCTCACTGTGTCCTGCCAGTGGTTGGCCTGTGTGTTTGGTTGCTTGGTTTGGTTGGGCTACTGAGGCTCTAGAGGAGCTAGCACTTTTATGTACATCCCTATGTGGAAAACCACAAGATTATAACATTCCTAAGCACCGGTGAAAACACACTGAATGCATTCAGGTCCAGGGATTTTTATACTGCCTAATTTATCATAGTGCTCTTTTTTTTTTTACTGGGCTTCCTCTGAAAGCCTTTCTAGACTCCATTACATCTAATATTCAGAGTTCTTACACACACTAAGCGTTCTGGCCATATCTCACTATTCTATTTCATTTGACCTGGTTACCCAATTTTTCACTGTGATTCAAAGCAAATCCTTCTCCTGACCTACAAAGCTGCTAAAAAACTGTGCCAGGTTACCTAGTTGAAGTGATATGTCCGTATCGACCCCACCTGCATGTTAAGGCCAGTCTGTTAATGTGTCATTACCAAAGTCCTGGGGTTCATTCACACAGAGTGTCTGGAATATCTCTCTCCCTAGCATGCTTCCTATCCCAGCTCTTCTGTCAGTGTTAACATCCTCTCATTCCTCAGTAACTACACAGTTCCACCTCTCTGAATTTATTCAAGTGCTTTCTGTCTATTATGTTATGTCTTCTTGTCTATGCTGTATGCGCAACAAGTTCCTGAGCAGTCTGTGCTGAGTTTTGCATGCTCTCCCCATGTCGACATGGGTTTCCTTCACATTCTCGGTTTCCTACTACCTCCCAGTAATAACCCAGTGGGTGGATTGCCCCTAAATGTGACTGGACATGTGAATGTGTTTGTGCGTGGTGCTCTGTGATAGACTGGCATCATTTTTTCTGGGGTAAGCTCCAGACTCACTGTAACCCTGACCAACATACAGAGATGACTAAATAATAAATGAATGAATGGCTGTTGGATTTTCTACTTTCATTTTATAATACACACTGACTACAAGATTTTATTTTTAACACACCAACCGCTCAATTGCCAAGCATAGCGCTAATTACCATACTGCATTTTGGACGTGGAGGAAATGTGGAGGGAGAGAGAGAGAGAGAGAGAGAGAAGAACAAAGAAAAACAGACGGAAAGAAAGAGTGAAATTGTCTGTGGCCCACGACGTCCCTCCTCTTACCTTCTCCCCAGTGTGATTGGAAACAAAGCTGTGTCTCCTCTAAACAGACTGAGGCGCTGGGACCAGCCTGTGCTGTTTAGTAAGCCTACAGCTACAGAGCTGCGTGGGCTGCACGTGATTGGCTTCCAAGTGTTCCCAGGGTACTGCGAGCATCAAAGGTGCCAGAGAGCTCCAGATGAAGCCCTGCAGCCAGAAAATCATATCATCTCATAATGAATAGAAAGAGAGAAAAGCTTTATGTCTGACAAATATAACCAGCTTGTCTCAAGACAGACTAAAAGAGCAAGTGTTTCTGAAGCATGAGCACAGTGAAGAGAGCGACAGATTAAAAGAAAGGATGAAAGAGAATGAAAAGAAATGTGCATTTCTGATTGTTCTTGACCATTTGACACTTAGAAGATGCACAAATAGAATACAAAATGTTCATGAAAACACCCAAATGCTTTTGCACATGATGAAGATTGATATAAACATCTTGCCATTCACTATTATTTTCTTTGCGGGCTTTGATGTAGAGCCCGTGGCTCATGCTGAATACAGAGTTAGAGCTTTGGCTGTTGTTTTAACAACACATTTACTTGTCTTTCTCAATAAACAAGGGTAATAAATCAGCGTTCCAGTTCCACAGTCAATCATCATGTGCCTGTGAGCTTTTACAACAAAAGACCTGCCATGTATATTTAGGATGTCCTCTATATGATTTTCCCAAAGTTGACTCAGCAATTTTACACCCTTTTAAACGGGTCTTCGGGGTTATTTGGAATAGGTATGGTTTTTTATTTGTTTTTTTCCTTTCTAAAGGAGTTATGCTTTGATAAACAAAAATGGCTCCTGAGTAAATTGAAAATACTAAGAGTGTAGCTGAATTCCACGGACCACCGAAGAGATCAGATCATCAGACCTAAATCTCCTCAGTATTTAACAGAATTACAGTCCAGCCCTGTTCACAATACATCTCAAGTCCTCAGCCTGATCAGTCTGCTTTAATCTAAGTAATCAGAGCTTATGGCAGTAATCACTGCCAACCAGTAGCCTGCAGCTTGCCCCATAGACAAAAAAAAAATAAGTTAAAGATTTAATGTCATTCCAGAAATGATGCATTAGAGTTGCATGAAAAGTGTAAAGGATTCCCGATTGGTGCGACAGAAAAGTGTTTAGCATAATCCCAATGGTCCCACTGCTATCCATGGCAAAATTTGTCCCTTCTCTCTGGGTAGGAGGGATGGCATCATTCTCTCCCTTGATAGTCAGAGTGACAGTAGCTAAGATATGAATGCCAAAAAAAGCTTTCTTTTGAGTGTGTTTATTTGCCTTGTAACACAACATGAGCAGCAGTTTAAAAAATGTGGTGGCCTTGCATGTCTTGGAGGTCGTATGCGCTACACCTTCAGATG
Organism: Chrysichthys thysi; assembly: GCA_030068315.1. Taxonomy (NCBI): domain Eukaryota; kingdom Metazoa; phylum Chordata; class Actinopteri; order Siluriformes; family Claroteidae; genus Chrysichthys; species Chrysichthys thysi. The sequence continues at coordinate 15,502,115 of JAQLOM010000034.1, forward strand.
CACTAGCCCTCACAGTTTGGTGCATGTCCCATGACCGTGAGAGCTAGCCTGGGAGGTAAGTGGAAAATTCCGAAATTAGAAGAAAATTTAGTAAAAAAAAATGCAAAAGAGCGAACGCAAACCTGTGTTAAATCATTTTTTATATTTACAGTCAGTGCTTATAAACATATTCGTCTTCTTCCGCTTAATCCTGTTCGGGGTCGCGGGGGGAAGCTGGTGCCAATCCCAGCTGACTTCAGGTGAGAGGCAGGATACACCCTGGGGCAGGTCACCAATCCACCGCAGGGCAACACACAGAGACAGACAACCGTTCACACTCACATTCACACCTATGACCAATTTAGAGTCACCAATTAGCCTAATTCCCTCTGTGCATGTCTTTGGACTGTGGGAGGAAACCGGAGTACCCGGAG
>JAQLOM010000034.1:15525191-15540131 GCA_030068315.1 Chrysichthys thysi
ATAAATATAACCATTTCATTTATTTGTTTATTATACATTTTATTTTTTCCATGATGACAGGTGAGGCTCTGCCTCCCTGCCTCTCCTGACTGCACATCACTGGAGCTACATGAGCCTAAGCAACACATGTTTACTGCCCATGGCTCCTGCTCTTTAAATTAAACATTTTTCCCTCTCAAACTCCAAGGGCACAGTATTTTTTCTGGTTTTGTAGTTTTAAAAAAATCTAATTTGTAATGGCAGTAATACAAGTGATACAGTCCATAAAGCATAAAAAATGATTTTGGGATTTTGGGCTGGATGTAATTCATATATTAGCACTTAATCTAGGTTCCAATTATTAACATTTTTGAACAGGTTTCACATCAGACAGTTCACCAGGAAGTGGCTTCAAGTGTTGAAAACCATCATGGTGAGAACGGTGAGAAGTTATTACATTTGATCCTTAGCTTTACATTTGTTATACACGATTTTACATTTTTCAAGCCTTTTTTATGAAGGGTGGATTTTTTCTGATGTATACTCCTGCACACAGAACCATGGTTTTCAAATATGTCTCATTGGGGTTTAGGTTAAATATATTACCACACTGCTAAATTAATTCATTTATTCTTCATTAATCGCTTTATCCTGGTGAGGGTTGCGTTGGACACAGCTCCTATCCCAGGAACACTGGGTACGACGTACCTTATATGGGACGCCAGTCCATCACAGGGCACCTTGCATGCACACATGTTCACACACTCATTCTCACCCTGGGGCAATTTTAGCATATTCAATCCACCTACAGTACCTGCATGTTTGTGGGAGGTGGGAGGAAGCCAAAGAACATAGAGGAAGCTCACGCAGGCAGAGGGAAGATTGCAAAGTGTTACACAGGCAGTAACACAAGATCAGGATTGACCTGCCACCCACCCGTGCTAGAATCATATTTCTCTATTTAGGACAGAGATTTCTTTAAAAATAAATAATTTGGAGCCCAAAATCTTTAAACTCCATTTTAGATCCCATGTAATAGGCTGAACAGCTTGAATCTTAGATATGTTACTCATTGTAGTTATTTGCGATTTTGTAGTAGTGAAGTACACTATAAACATTAACGCTGTGTACCCTAGGTATTGGGAAATGAGCATTTCAGATTTGCATATTCATAGATCCTTTGAATGATTATAGCCTCTAATTACTGCTTTCACCTACATCCATGTGTTCCTATGGTACACTCATTTTATTTGTGCTGTTTTCCTCTGTAAGTTTTAAATATGTTTTGTTTTAACTCTCGATTATATGTATGTGTCTTAATCTAAATTTATCATTGTATTGTATTTCTAATTTTATGTAAAGCGTCTTTGAACACCTTTAAAAGCACTCTATAAATAAAATGTATTATTATTATTATTATTATTATTATTATTATCATGAGGGTAAAGGTGTAGAGCTGCTTTGTCATTTTAGTAGTTTCAAAGTAGGCAAAACTCATCACACCATACATTAATTCTCTTATGTTATTAATTAATGTTTATTGTATATGATTTATGAATTATTATGTATATGACTGCAGAAGAAGAGGAATATTATCCAAAGCTCTCAGCCAAAGAACTGGCACGGCAATTTGAGAAAACCATTGAGGAAGCTGCCCCAAATAAGAAAATTAAGGTAATTACTCCATAGCCTAATCATTTTCCTCAGTCCACTCTGTTTTGGGGATATCATATACAGTATGTACACAATAATTGCCAACCATCATAGTACTGATAACCATTATTTATTTTCTCCTATATCCATCTACTGTATAAAAAAAAAAGCTTTGAACTTTGCCAAATCATATCAGACATTTTAGCCGTAAAAAAAAAAATCGATTCAAATACATTTGCTAAATAATGCAATCAAATTCTCTTTCCCTCAAAAAAAGATGGAACATAAAGTCAGCCATTCTCAGAAGGCCTCTGATGGAAATGTATCCCATCAGTCCTTCATGGGTGATATGTCTGTCCTATCAAACAATGCAGTAGAAGCTTCAGGAACAGATTCAGGCCATTCAGGATTTGTGCCTTCTAATGAATATGAAGACATAGATTACTTACCTCCTCCACCACCAGACTTACTAGAGGATCTCTCTGAAGACACAGATTTCCCAGAGCCCCCTGAACCAACAACTCCAAAGAAGCACATCATTCACAAAGATCAATACTGTAAACAGAGAGAACTACTGGAACTGAAGCGCTTGTGCAAGCACATTCACCCTGATGTTAGGAAAGACCTGGAGCAAGATTTATATAATGAGGTAAATGAGATGGATATGGACGAAGAGTCGGCAGGTGATGTACAGGATGCCATACACCAGTTTGAACACAGTAGCAGCAGCCCTAACAGGAGCCCAGAAAGGGAATATCTGGAATGGGATGAAATCTTGAGAGGGGAGGTACAGTCTGTGCGCTGGATGTTTGAGAATAAACCTCTCGACTGCATTAAGAACTCTTCAGATGATGATGAGGACAGCAGAAATATAGTTCAGCAAGAAATCATAGCTGGAGGTGATGTAAAAAACACTGCTTTGTTGTTCGAGACTCAACCCATGTTAGAGCCGAACACCAGTTACTCTGCAAAGAAAACTTCTTACAATGAAATAGGTAAAAAAGATGTTCGCGCAGCAGCCTGGTTGTTTGAAACAAGGCCAATGGACTCACTAAATAAGATTCATGGTGATGAGGAGCAAACCAAAGAGGTTGTCTTCACACAAGAAGCTACACATGGTAATGTGAAATCTATGCGGTACATGTTTGAGAATCAGGGAATAGATTCTCTGGGTGATACTGAAACCATGGATGAAAAGCACCTTCTAAGTCTGAAATCCGTCATGGAAGAGATTAAAACTGATGTGAAGATAATTATCTGGCAATTTGAGACCCAGTGCATATGCGTTTTAAGGGAGCACTCGGGTCAAATAGTGGAAATTACCGGTGTTCGGCGTGAAGAGATGGAGAAAGGTGATGTCAAAACATCACGATGGTTTTTTGAAACGCAGCCTCTTGACGAAATCAATAAGGACCTTTCCGAAGTTAGGCTTATCTCCAGTATTTCATTGGAAGACAATATTCAAGGTGATGTGAAAAGAGGAAGATGGTTATTTGAGACAAAAAAGCTGACCTTTTCAAATGAAGAGTGGGAAACGATACTTAGACAATGTAAAGAGGAGACTCTTGGTGCTGATGTTCGTAAACAGTGCATTCTGTTTGAGACACAGCCAATGGATACTCTAAACGATGATTCCAACTCCAGACCCATTGTCACTGAAATCTTCGGTGGTGATGTACAAACAGTAAGACATTTATTTGAAACAGCGCCACTAGAAGAATTGAAAGAACTGCCAGAGGTGGGAAAGCTGAAGAAAAGGGTGGCAACTGATGAAGACAAATGGGACCTACGTCATCAGACATGGATGCTGAAGAATCCTCCTCTAGAGGACATACAAAATGCGGATGATGAAGTGGGAACACTAAAGAAAATAGCTGCCTTGGAAGAAGAAAAAGGTGATGTAAAACATCAAAAATGGCTATTTGAAAACAAGCGACTCGAAGATATCAATGAGGAAAAGAAGGAAGTGATCAAAATGATTAACACTGAACAGACAGATGAAGAAAACTACAGAGGTGATGTGCGCAAGAATTGCTGGGTATTTGAGACTCAGTCTATGGACACGTTAAAGGATGATTCGAATTCCAGACCTGTGAACCCTGAAGAAATTATTGGAGGGGATGTTCAAAGTGCCAGACAATTTTTTGAAACTGTTCCACAAGATGAGTTGAAGGAACTCGCAGAAGTGGGGAAACTCAAAAAAAGGGTGACAGCTGAAGAGGAGAAGGGTGATGTTCAGCACAAGAAACTGGTGTTTGAAAGCCAGCCGCTAGAACAAATTAGGGAGGAAAAAAAGGAAATAATTAGAACAGTGAATGTAGAGGATACTGAAAAAGTGGACATAACAAATTACATGCAAATCTTTGAAACAGATGTGAGCCAGTATGATGAAAGTCAAAGGATTCGAGTTGAAGGTGTGACAAAAGGCTCTGTGCAATCTAACAAAGAGTTTTTTGAATCTACACCAATTTATGCCATGCAGGATAGCTCAGGAAACTATCATGAAGTGAAAACTGTGAGGCATGAAGAGATTGTGAAAGGAGATGTGAAAACCTGTAAGTGGATGTTTGAAACCTGCCCTATTGACCAGTTTGATGGAAGTGCAAGCAAGTATCAAGTCATTAAAGGGATTACTCAGCAAGAGGTCGAAACAGGTACAGTCAAAACAGCTAAATGGCTTTTTGAAACACAGCCTCTTGATGCCATCAAATACTTCAGTAATATTGAAGATGAAGAGTGTATTACTAAAGAGAAAACTGATATAGTGAAAGGGGATGTAAAGACCTGCAAGTGGCTCTTTGAGACCAAACCAATGGATGTGCTGTATGAAAAGGTTGAGCTCAAGAGTGAAAATGGAAATAACGAAGTTCACAAAGGTGATGTTAAAACCTGCACCTGGCTCTTTGAAACTCAAGCGCTTGACACCATCCGAGATGAGTCTGAGACTGTATTGAAAGCATGCACTGTGAAACAAGAAGACATTCAGGGAAAAGATGTACGCACAGCTTGTTTCCTCTTTGAGACTGAGAACATTGAAAACATCACTCAAGAGGGCACTTTTAAGCAGGTAACCGAGATTGATATCCAGTCCAGAGATGTATCACGAATGAAATACATATTTGAGAACCAGTCCTCTGATGCCATGACCTCAACCTCAGAGGAATTTATGCGCCAGTTGAGGTCAGACCAAGCTGAGGATATTAAGAAAGGAAACGTAGGAAACTGCAAATGGCTCTTTGAAAACCACCCAATAGATACGATCCATGAGAGCCCAGACGAAGCAAAGGAGACACGCACTGTGACTGACATCCAGGGCGGCAATGTGGATAAGGGGCGATTCATTTTTGAAACCTGTTCCTTAGAGAAAATCCAAGAGATCTCTTCCGAGTCAGAGATGAAAAAACTGCAGAGAATAACCTGTGAGGATGAGGAGAAGGGAGATGTTAGAAAATATGCAATGATGTTTGAAAATCAGCCCCTTTATGCCATTCAGGACAAAGAAGGACATTACCATGAAGTGACCACACTTACAAAAGAAGAGATATTGAAAGGGGACGTAGTGGGCACCCGTTGGTTATTTGAAACAAAGCCTCTCGATTCCATTAGAGACACTGATGAAGTCTACATAATCAAAGCTGTTACCGAAGAGGACGTTCTAAAAGGTGACGTCAGTTCTGCTCGATGGAGATTTGAAACCCAGCCTCTTGATAAGATTACTGACCACAGTCAAAACTCTGTTAAAACTGTGGAAGACATTAGAGGGGGTGATGTCAAGGCAAACAAAGAGCGATTTGAATCTGACTCGATCTCACAGAAGTTAGTCCGCACCGTTAGCATGAGTGAGATTCATAAAGGTGATGTTACGGCAGCTAAGTGGATGTTTGAGACTCACACCATTGATCAGATTCATGGGGAAAACACAGAAAACCAGATGCAGACAGTTGTTGTGGAAGAACAGGTCAAAGGAGATGTAAAACAGTCTGTGTGGTTGTTTGAGAAAAATCCACTCAATAGCATCAATGGAAAGGGGGAGACTAAGCAACTCATCCATGAAGAAATACCCAAGGGAGATGTGAAAACAACAACTTGGCTTTTTGAAACTACTCCATTTCCTGACTTCAATGCGAACAGTGCAGTGAAAACTGAAATCATTGGTAAAAGTATAAAAGAAACTCTTAATGAGCTATACAGTCACCAAGTAGTGGAATCCAAAGGGGTTATAATAGCGACTGATGAGATTGGGGACGTTCGCATGGCTAAGTATAATTTAATGAATAAAGAGCCCCCTGAGATTCAGAAGGAAGAAATCATCAAAGGAGACTTGCAGAACATCATGATGAATCTCCTCCACAAGACAGAGACAGAAGAAAAAGGAATTGTTATCACTGCACAGGAAAGAGGAAATATCAGTAGCACTGTGGAACAGCTGTTCAACCAGGACACTGGCATCAATGTAGAAAAAGAGGAAATTATTCGGGGTGACATTCAACAAGCCATAAACAACCTCCTGAAGGAGGAGAGCACAGGCAAGCATGGCATTCTCATTCAGGAGGATGAAAAAGGAGACGTTCGCATGACTGTATATTCTCTGTTTAACAAACAAGAGGATACCAATATTGAAAAAGAGGACGTGATCAAAGGCAATGTAAAAGACTGTCTAGAAAAGCTTTATAATCCAGACACAGAACAGATTGTTAAAATTAAGGTAGATGACACAGAAAAGGGAAACGTGAGCTTTTATTCAACTTGCATTGAGTCAGGGGCTCTGGACTACCTGAAACAGCTCCGAACAGAGCCCGATGAGATAGATGTAAATAAGGAAGAAAAGGAAGAATTTTTTGGTGGTGATATTAGAGGGACAAAACAAAGCCTTATGCAAAATCAGGCTAAAATCTGTCGTCTTGTGGATAGAGAAGATATTGTTCCTGGTGATGTCCATAACACAGTCAAGGTTTTCATGACAGAGCCTTCAATTGAACATTTCCAGAAAGAAGAAATAGTAGGAGGTGATTTAAGAGCCACTCTGAACTCACTGACACAGTCTATAAATCAGTCAATTGTTCTGGAGAAAGAGGAGATTGTAAAAGGTGACATATCCACTGCCCTCAAGTCTCTTCAAGATGCCCAAATGCATCCTAAAGAGGCAGAAAAGCCTGAAATCATCCCTGGCAACATCAAAGGAGCGTTGAAATCACTGAAAGACTTGGCTACTTCTAAAGTTGAAATTGTTATTGAAGATTTAGTTCCAGGTGATATCAAAGGTACATTAAAATCTCTGGAGGAAGCCAAACAAGCAGTCAGGGAGGTACAGAAAGATGAAATTGTAAAGGGTGACATTAATTCAGCCTTACAGTGTCTACAAGAGGCTGCTAATGAGCAAAAGGTTTACCAGCAAGACATAGAAGTCCAGGGAAATGTGAAAGGGACAATTCAGCTCTTATTAGAACCTCTTTCGACTCCTAGAATGCAACGGAGGGCCAGCACAGAGGGTGACGTGAAGCTGTCAATAAAATCACTTTATGAGACCCAAGAGCAAGTGCAGTCAGAGAAGGAGGAGGTGATCAAAGGGGATGTTAAAGGTACAATAAAATGCTTACTAGAAACAGCACAACAAGCGAGCCCAAAGGTTCCCAGAAGAAAACCAATAAGAAAAGTGAAAATTCCCAAAGCACAAATCCAGTCTCCTCCTCAACAACAGATCCAGTCACCTGAAAGTACAGTGAAGAATTTAACCAAAACCTGTAAGACAACGAATGTACAAGACCTTGTAACCAGCAAATCAGGGCAAAATGAGTCCACAGCTCATGTGAAAAACACACTCATTGATCAAAGCACAACCAATACACAGGCATCAAAAGCCACTGTGCTAGAACATAAAACAATATTACAGACTCACGAGGTTAAAACTTTAAAGACTGAATTCCGCAACCTCAAACCAAACCTTAAAGGTATAATACGAGTAGATAAAACCAAAGACAAAGCTGCTATCTCTGTACTATCTTTCCCATCTTCAATGCCTGAGCCTGACTTCCCTGCTCCTCCAACTCCTCCTCCAGATTATGATAGTCTTTCCATTCCTACCCCTCCTCCCATTATCCAGGGTGATAATGACCTTCCACCACCACCCAGTCCTCCTCCTTGTGACTCTGTAAAATCAGATTCTGACCATTTACCACTCCCTCCTACACCACCACCTCCTCCTGCAACCGAACAAGAGTTCCTTCCCCCTCCTCCAACTCAAGCAGAGCTAGAACTCATTCGCAGTATAACACCAGCCAAGCCTAGCAAACTGACAGTAAAGCCAGTCAAAGCTCCAGTTCTGTGTAAAGTGCCAAAGTTGGAACCAGTCACACATCTTGACAAAATGGATATACATTCCAGATCAGCTTTGCAAGTGCCTACAAACACTGAAACAGTGAAAAAAATCAGCACGGGAGAGACGGAAACTATGGTTTCAACGGTCTCATCCACTCTGGTCTCATCTAAGGCACAATCATCCATTTCAGTGGAGCCACCTAAGTCCCCAAATCCTCCTTTGGGTCTCATTCCACCAGATTCACCACCGCCACCATCTCTGATAAGTGACTTCAAAACTCCAATAATTAAAGCTGAACAAAACTACAAACAGCCACAAAAGGAGAGCAAGACATCATCCAGGTCACCAGCGTTTGAAATTGACATGCGTGAGTCAGTCAGTACAGCCCTTGAAATACTTTCCTCAGGAGGCAAGAGCAATTCACATTCTGAACAGGGCGTACCATTTGATTTACCTCAAGAGAAAATAGAAAATAATGTGACCAAAATGGCATCAGACTCGGAGGTATATGATTCATCCAAGAATGCTGCACATTCAGAAGCTTCACTAGGGAAGTGTTTAATCTCTACCACAAATAAAAAACCACCTTCTGAATCTGCCATTATTCCCTCAGCTAAGCAGGCCGTTATCTCTAATCAGACATCTCAAAGTACTGTCGTTCATCAGCAGACCACATCTACCACATCTAAAAAGAAGAAAAAATCCCGCTCTTTGACAACTAGTGTTCAGCAAGTGACCAGTACTTCTGTTAAACAGTCAGAGATTAGCAATACTGCACATGTGCCAGCAAATAAACTGGCAACTGAGACAGAAAGTGTCAAAAAAGATATTGTAAATAATAATTTGGCTGAAGTTGTGGAAAGTAAGAAAAGTTATATCTCTGTCAAAACAGGCCAGAGAAAAACGTCCCCTGATCAGAGCAACCCTACAAAGGTAAATATAGACATTGCAATTAAAGAAGCTGAGCAAAAGGTTCAAAAAGTGAAGAAAGGCCGCAAGAAAGATGAGGGCACAGAAAAAAAGCCAGTAGCTCAAACTCAAGTGATAAACGTGGCACTGGAAAATGTCCAGGTGAGAGAGAACAGGGAAAGGAAAGTTACAGGGACAGAGATTCAGGTGGAGAAACAGGGCACACCAAATCAGGTTGAGGATGGTCTTGCCTCTCCAAAGAAAAAGAAAAGAGCTAAATCCAAGAAAGATAAGGACACAGTGCAACAAGCTCTTGTGCAAACACAAAGTAATACCACTCTACCTCTTCTTGACGCCCCCTCAGAGGTAAATTCTCCAGATTTGACATCTAATCAGAAACAAGAGCAAAACGCACTGGTGCAGACCCTCAAAACCATTGAAGGAGAACACACTGAGTTCCACAAAGAGATCACCATCACAGAGAGTAAAGATCAGCAAAGTTTGCAGCAACAGGACACTATGGTAAAGTCTCAGAAACAGGCCAAGACTTCTCCAAAAATGAAAGAACAAGTTGACAGCCAACAGAAATCTAAAGATGAAAGCATAAATGTGGCTGGGGAGCTGACACAAAGGAAGCCTTCCAAGACTTTGACAGAGAGCACAGATGCATTACAAAGATGTGCAGAAGCTCAGAAGTTGCTGTCTTATATCTCAGAGTTACAGGAAGTTACAGAAAAAATGGACTCCAAGAGTGTGAAGACATTACTCAATGAAATCCCAGAGTGGCTTATTGGACCAGAGGAAAAGAATAGCTTGGTGAAAGCTGTAGATGAACATAATTTGGAGAAACTCAAAGAAATTGTTGCACATGTACAAGTTCTCCTTCAAGTAAAACTGATGGATGTTGAAAGAAGTGTTGCAACTACTGAAAAACATGAATGTGAAGCTACGTCTGAAAAAATGGTTTCAGGTAAGGCTGCTCAAAGGATTTCAAAAATCACTATAGACTCCAAAAAAGTTGAAACACAAAGGAAAGTAGAGGAGAAAAAAAACAGACGTGAAAATCGCAAGCAGCAAGGCAAGAGCAAAAATCCTCCTGACCCCAGATCACCATCCCCTTTATTAAAAATGCGGTCACCATCACCCACATTTATCACCATTGAATCCACGAGAAGAACTGACTCACCACAGAAAGTAGCGCCATCACCTCCACCAATGCCACCTACTCCTCCACCACGCAGGTCTGAAACACCTACTTCCCGTTTAAGCCGAGCTTCTCCATCACCCACTCCAGGGCGAGCCAGCAGTCTAACAAGGCTCAGAGAAGCAACTGCTAAACTTTCTCGTGGACCTTCACCTGATCCTGTGCATCATCCGGTGTCAGTCACTGGGAAGAAGTCTGAGATTGTGGAAATTCCATCCACTTTTCACTATCAAATCAAAACCGATTCTGAGCCTGCTGAGGATGGAAAGATTGTGAAAGAGCCTAAAGACTCTGACTGTTCAGAGGAAGTGGCTAAACCTTCTTGTGGACCCTCACATGATCCTGTGCATCATCCAGTGTCAGTCACTGGAAAGAGGTCTGAGATTGTGGAAATTCCATCCACATTTCATTGTCAAATCAAAACTGATTCTGAGCCTGATGAGGATGGAAAGATTCTGAAAGAGTATAAAGACTCTGAATGTTCAGAGGAAGTGGCTAAACCTTCTTGTGGACCCTCACCTGATCTCATGCATCGCCTGGTGTCAGTCACTGGAAAGAGGTCTGAGATTGTAGAAATTCCATCCACATTTCATTGTCAAATCAAAACTGATTCTGAGCCTGCTGAGGATGGAAAGATTCTGAAAGAGCCTAAAGATTCTAACTGTTCAGAGGAAGTTGCCTCAGAAAAGGTAACATCAATTCATTCAAATACTCATGAAGTACAGAAAAACACCACTTGCTGCATTCCTGAACATTTAAGGCTGGATACAGAAAAAGGTGAAACTAAAGTACCAGAGAAAGGTTTTCTAGAGATTGACTTGTCTGGACAGGGCAGCAAATCTGAGAGCCCAGATGCAAAGATTCACACCAGTGAAGAACCTACTGACATCATAGAACAGTCAGGCCTCGAAAGTGAAGCCCTAGACAGACCAGACTATAGCATCAGGGTTGTAAAAGACATTTTTGAAATAGCTGAACAAAGTTCCTCTGTGAAAGAACAGAAAAACAAACAGGAGGAGCAGGTGTCTAGAGTGAGCGAAATCACACCTCAAGATTCGAAGCACGAACTTCAACAGACATTGCAGCAGATCTCCCAGAAGACCTCACCTCTGCACAAAGATGCAATGCTGGCAAAATCAGTTGATCCTTATGACTTTTCAGAGACAAATATCACTACGGAGCATTACTCCACTGTCGATGAAGCTGGCGCAGAGATAACCGGGACAAGAAGCACCACAACTGTATCTAAACATTCTGAGAGTGTTGTCTCACAGAATGCCCCAATCTCTTATGCCGATGCTGTGAAGAAAAAGGCCCCAGAGGTGAAGGTATCCCCTGAGGCCTCTGCTGAAGAATTATTGAAAAAATTCCATGAGATGTGGACTGAGAGTGAGAGTGTGTTTAAAAGCCTAGGCTACACTGTGTCAGGTGAGGGACCCTAACCAGCTATCAGATTAAAGAAAGATTGCCGTGACTGACAAACATGCTAAACATCGCATGATCGGATTGGAAACTAACTGCAAGCTGAAGCAGAATCAATGCCTGCAAAACTGAGGATAGTTTAACACATCCATGCTGCATGTGTATACTGTACTCAGAATACAATCTCCTATCAACTTTGTTTTTTAAAGATACTATATCTTTGTTTATGCTTTTGAATGCATGCTTTCTTGTTCATATTAAAAAGACAATGTCAAAAGGCATTATCTGTGTAAATATGAAGTGGGTATATGCACTGCAGGTAAATTAAATTATGAAAACAATAGTGTCTGAATAAGTATTTGCCCTCACTGTATATGTGGTCGACAACTAAGTGGGTTCCTACATGCCTAGAGTTGCTTTAATGCATCTATTTTCAAGCTTTATCTCACACATAGCATTGCTATTTCAACATGCTCTCAGAGGAAGACAATTAGTGACATTCAATACTTAAATTGCATTACATAATTTTCCCTCGCAGCAATGGAGTACAGTTATTAGTTTAGCATTTTGTTTGCCACTTAGTTGGAAGTGCCATTTTTAATGACCTCTTTTATCTCCGCCTCATTATAAAGGGGACAGACTGATAGGATCAGTTTGGAAAAAGATGAGCAAGAAACTTTTCTAAATAATTACACTTAGCAAACCTAAAAGATAAATAAGCAGAAAAGAGATTAAAAAAAAAGAAGAAAAGGAAGAGCAAAAAGATCAGGTCTCCAAACACTTACTAATGGTGTTAAATGTGAGCTGCTTTTTAAGCTAATTTTTAAAAATTAGCTAGTATTTCTTTCATTTCTTTGTTTTTTCATCTAGCACTGTGCATACCTAAAACTTAGAAAGTAAACTAACTTCTTTAAGGTTTAAGCCAGTTTGTTTTGTTTCTCACTTCTCAGATTCGAGTTCCAAAGTCGGAGCTGTGCACAGTGTGTCGGAAGAGAGTGTATCCCATGGAGGGTCTGATAGCAGACAAAAAGAAGTTCCATAAATCCTGCTTCTTCTGTGAACACTGCAAAAATAAATTAAGGTATGCCACATTTCTGTTTACAAACTGTAGTGTGCCTTTAAAATCTTTAAAAGTTTGACTAATGTGTATCATTTTTAATTATAAACAATGCATCTAATCATACAATAACTGCAGTGCACGTTTCTGAAGGTGATATGAGATGACATGAGATCTGTGAGCAATTTTTTTTTTCTTTATAATAATCAACAGCCTTGGAAGCTATGTCTCTCTCCATGGACATTTATACTGCCCCCCGCATTATAAGCAGCTCTTCAAAACTAAAGGACATTTTGATGAAGGATTTGGACAAAGGTCTCAGAAGGAATTGCCGAGTGGAGGAGATGCCATTTCTGAAGATCACGACTGGAGATATTCCTTTTCACAAAGCAGCTTCAGTTCTGTCTCAGACATCCATGAAAAAGTATCTAAGGTACAAGAAAAATCTGATCAAACCCCCCAAAAATTAGATAAACATTGTTTAGTGTGGCCCCCTCACTCTGATCCGCCAAAGAAGACATTCACCATGGACCAAGAAATACATTTAGTAAAACTAGAGTGGCCTCCCAAGAGTGAGCCTTCAAAGTCTCCAAAACACCAGCGACAGAAAGTATCACAGAATATTACACTTCATCTATAACACATTAAGGCCGCCTGCATGCTTGAGGCAGGGACACCTCATATATGTTGAAATCTACACAAGAATATCAAGACAATCCAAGGAGTTACAGAATGTCTAAAAACTGGTGAATTAATAATGAGTAATGATCACTGAGAGCGAGAGTATAACCTTTGATGATTCTGGGATAGTAATGAAAGAACAATGGTGATGTGGACGTGGAAGGAAAGTGGTAAATATTGATGAGGATGTCGAATGATGATGAGGAAGAAGAATGATGTCAGTGCAGGTACTGAGGGTTTGGGCTTAGAAAGAAATTAAATGTAGAAGGATGGGAAATATTGTGAAAGATGATTTGGATGGAGGTAAATTCATAATTCACACTGTAATTAAACTTGATTGTGAATAAAAATACTTAATCAGATAGAGAAGTAGAGAGAAATGAACTTGATAGCAAGGTGCCATATGTGAAGATCTCTGTATGTGCTAAACACTTTCGTCTTACTTTGCATGGAAAACGTATTATGTATAACCCTTCACAGTGTCCATGGAGAGAATACAATTATCATACAAATTTTGGCTTTTCCAGTTTGCCCCCACTATTTTTATATTCTGTCTGTGGTTAGATTTTTATCATGACTGTTTCTCCATATGATCATGCCTTTGGAAGCACCTGGGGTGCAGCGTAGCAAATGATTAAACTCGGTACATAGTTTTTCTTATGTAAATGTCATATCTAATTGGTATTTGTTTACTTTGGTCACTGGTGTCCTACTCTAAACAGAAAATATTTTTAAATGGACATTAACTTTAGAATAGTCTTTGTTTGTACAAGAGCATTCCTGATCAATTAATCTTGTCAGGCTGGTTCATTGGTGCATCTTGCAAATTTATTGATCTAAGAAAAATAAACAGCTCTTATGTTCAGTGTCTGTGCTGTATTTATTACCAAGGCATTTTCATTCATACATTCATCTTCAGTAAGAGCTTAATCCTGGTCAGGGTCCCAGTGGATTCTAAGCCTATCTGGGGAGCACTAGGTGCTCGGTTTTATTACATAATGGATGGGATGCCAATCCATCTCAAGGCACCATGCACACAGATTCACAAACTCATTCAGGCCTATGGGAAATAGGGCATAGTCAATCCACTTAGGACAGAAACTCGAGAGAAAAACCCATGCAGGCACAAGGAGAACATGTAAAACTATGCATACATAGTAACCCAAGCTCAGGATAGAACCAGGGACCCTGGAACTGTGAGGGCAAACTATACCCCCTGCATTGCCATGCCATCTTCCAGGACCTTTATTACATTAAATAATTAAATGTAGAAGATGAACAACACAGATATACTGTATTATGATCCGTATGTCAAAAAACATCTCATGTGAACATTATTTGTGTTATTTAAAATACTGTTTAGCCAGTACCCATTGTAGTGACATTCTTATTCACTTCTATTGGCATCAACTTGTTTAATGCTAATCATAATAACAATAATCTATATTTTGCATATAATGCTGAGAGTCTTTTAAACAGTAAATGTTAAGGTCTGGTGCATATTTTTGCATTTACTGTAACTGAATTTTTTCAACTATTGACATTCACCTAGTTATGGATGTGCAAAAAGAACCAGGTTCCATATCGAACCAAAGAGACTTTTCAAAGAGTATTACGTACACGGTTAGAAAAAAAACATCTAGCGTTAATTGAATAGTCAGGTTTTGTTAGCTTAGTGAAAGTGTGGAGTGTATATATATGTATGACTTTTTAGGAGTT
>JAQLOM010000034.1:15565753-15578231 GCA_030068315.1 Chrysichthys thysi
CCCCCCCCCCCCCCCCCCCCCCCCCCCCCCCCCCCCCCCCCCCCCCCCCCCCCCCCCCCCCCCCCCCCCCAAGGGGGGTAAAAAAAGATGAGACAGTATTTTACAGAACAGGCTTTAAAGAACATACCCACCCAATCTGGAAGCATGGCTGAGGCTGAATGCTACATGTGTGATCTGTCCGTGGCTGTAAAGCCTCATTTGTACAGACTGCAGCTAGCGGGGGTTTTGGATGAGCCACAAAGAGCCCGGTGTAAGGCTCATTAGTTGGTTGATCGTTTAATTTTTCTACATTGGATGACTTTGTGATGCATGTGTCACTTGTATAATTAAATTATTATACAGCCACTAAGTTTGTGTCTAAATGTCTAAATTAATATTAAAATTTCAGTATATGACTTGTGTCTGATGCCAGCTCTGTTTGGCTGATGACTGGTGATTACATGCTGTTGTTTAGAAAACACACAGCCCTCTGCACTTGTATTCACAGTTAAAGCATTTGTCTAGTAAGTATAAATAAATTAGTAGCTTTTTTTACCCTCAAGAACTGCCCTTTTCCTTCTTTCTGTGTATTGGGGTCACAGTAATAATAACAGTATTATAGTGCACTTGTTAGAATATATGAGATTGTGACAATTTGAATATTGGTTAACAGTAACCTATGGCTTTTTGAATTCTGTTTTATTTTTGTATTTTTGTTTGAATAATCTAATACTATCAGTCAGAAGAAGCTAAATAAGCACTTCAGTCACCACTATGGAACCTGTGAGGATGCGCAGGCATGTATCAGACTGTTGTCTGTGTTCATATTGTGCCAGATGTTTCCATCCAAGTCACAAAGTTAAATGAAGATATTACTACTGTCTGAAGGGGCACGGCACAAAGAATTAAGGTCTATGAAGGACAAACAAGGTGCACTCGTGTAGCAGATAGTAAATGATTATAAACATACACCCGTAGGTGTACATTTAGTTCAACATAACGTTACAGTTGGAAAGCTAATGTTTGCGCAAGGCATAAAAGACAGAAACAGGAAAATAACAAATGGACTGGGTTATTTTTCAATAACAGCACATCCCAATTTTACAGCAGATTGCCAAAGATTGCAATATTAAAAAAATGATTAATTCATCAATGTAATGGCAGGTGGTACTTTTAACTGTTCATTGTTATATAAAAGCGATTCTACACACTCTCTCTCTGTTAATAAGACAAAAAATGCAGCTTTTATGTTCTGAAAAAGGAGGTAATGTTGAATGTCCGCCTACAGAAAGCTTCACCCCATCAGTAATTACACTTTTTTATTTTGTTTGTAATTGCAGTAGATTTTTTTATATGTTTATAATTAGGCTTAGATTATTTATAGTGTCTGCTATAGAGGTCCCTGTGAATTAGTTACTATGGTTATAACATATTAGAAACAGCACATTTAATATGAATCTGGGATTTGAAATACAGCTGACACTACTTTCAGAGCTGCAGTTATAGAAAATTATACATCATTTAGTTCCAGTCCACTAATTTGATTGATCAAGCAGCGTTCCAAGAGTGCTGATATTTTGCATAACAGCACTGGGAGGTTTCACTGTGTGCATCGCTCCACTCGTCTGTGTCCAGCACATAAAATTCCACTTCCTGGTTCAAAAGTGGTACTATGGTAGTGATGCTTTTAAGGAATATAATTTGTGAACAAAAATAGGAAAATTCATTGGATGAAGAAGAAAGCCAATTGTACAGGAAGCACCTTTTGACCAGTGTCGATGTACTGTATAGAGTGTGCCTTCTTTGGAATCTCTTTCCGTTACCAAAAATAAACAGAGCATTTGCCATTTTAAGTCCAAAATGTTGCTTGCTTGATATTAACTTCTTGTTTATAGAGCTGTTGTATAAAAGCAAGATCACATTCAGGGTCAGGGTGGTGTGGTGGTTAGCACTGTCACCTCTCACCAAGACCTGAGTGCCTTTCTGTGTGGAGTTTGTATGTTCTCCTCGTGTCCGCGTGGGTTTCCTATTGGTACTCCGGACTAATTGTCTACTCTAAATTGCCCATAGGTGTGAATGTGAGTGTGAATGATTGTCTGTCTCTGTGTATTGGCCCTGTGGAAGGATTGGTGGCTTGCCCAGGGCGTACCCTGCCTCTCGCCTGAAGTCAGCTGGGAATGGCTCCAGCTTTCCCCTGCGACCCTGAACAGGATTAAGTGGCAGAAGATGAGAAGAGATGAAACATAAAGGGCTGTGTTGTACTGAATTTCAGCAAGCCTCCAACCAAATCACATCCGTCCTGATATTCGTACGACAGCATGACCTCGAGTGTGATATTGTTTAATTAATCAACACCTTCTAACTAATCACTCGTACTGTGGAACAAAGTATTTATAATAAATTATTTATCACTGAATTGTTCAATGTTGTGGTAAGAGCACTGACAGAGGAAAGGAGTACAGAAAAGACAGGATACTGAGATAAGGATGAGGGTAGATGAGCTTGAGGTCAGAATCATCAGTCATTATTTACCAGGTTAATAGCATGTTGGAAAGAGCTGTTGTTGTAACATGCTGTCTGGTGTGAATTATCTGCCTGATGGTGGCTTTCAAAACAAAGTACTGGGGTTTCTAGTAATTTTCAGCACTTGTGTCCTCACTGATTTTTCTTTTAATGAGAAGAGGAGGAGGGGTAACTGTCTGTAATGAAGGATGCGGGAACAAAATTAAAC
Organism: Chrysichthys thysi; assembly: GCA_030068315.1. Taxonomy (NCBI): domain Eukaryota; kingdom Metazoa; phylum Chordata; class Actinopteri; order Siluriformes; family Claroteidae; genus Chrysichthys; species Chrysichthys thysi. The sequence goes on from JAQLOM010000034.1 coordinate 15,568,464, forward strand.
CAACGATGGGTGAGATGCATTGAGTTTCCTCAGTTGAAGCAAGAAGAACATGTTCTGTTGTGCCTTCTAGACACAATTGCCAATTCCTAATTAGCAGTCGAGGAGCCAAAGAATCTGAAGGACTCAACAGCACTCATCAGTGATTGGCCTTTGCAGATGTCAATGCAATTCTCAAGGGGTTTCTCACACCATGCTACAGGTCTCAATACTTTCTCAGGGTAGTGTTGCCATGTTGGTGTCATCAAAAAAAAAATGATGAGTTTAACGGAGATGCACCAGTGGAGTGTTGTGATGGAGTGTGGCTCTGGCAGGACATAATGGCTCCTGTCATTTGGGATGTTTGTAACCTACTGATAGATTGCCAGTGTAAAGTTAAGGTGCAGTTGGGAATGTAGTTTGGAAAAGTGGATCTAAAATTAATATTTGGGATTAGGCGTCTTCGCAAAATCTAGTGGAACAAGAAGAAATGTGTTGCATTTCAGTGGTAGCTAAGGGTTAAGATGTTGGATGATCAGAAGGTCGGGAGTTCAAATCCAAGCACCTCCAAGCTGCAACTGTTGGGCCCTTGAGCAAGGCCCTTAACCTCAACTGCTCAGTTGTATAAATGAGATAAATGTAAGTCACTCTGGATAAGGGCGTCTGCCAAACCAATGGCAGTGCGTTTTAAAAATAAATAAATAAATAAATAAATAAATAACACCAGATGCTCAAACCCATCAGGGCGCCAGTTATATACACTGGAAGTGTATAATTGTTTTCGGTACTTGGACTATTATCAAAGGTTTATGTTATTTTAATAAATAACTTCAACAGATGAGTAATTTAATAAGTAACTTTGACTACTATCTAACACCATTCTGATCTACAAGCACAAAACAGTGAAATGTACATCCCATCTGATAAGAAAACGGGATCTCTTTGGCTCCTGCTGTCACAGTAATTGCTTTTGGTCATAAAATGTCCATATACGGTCCCTTTTTAAAGCTTTGTTATTATGTGCCACCTGCACTGCTATCTTTAACTCTAGCCTCAACAGAAAATCTGTGCTGGTCTCAGTACAGGCACTGTCATCAAATTAAGCGCCTTTAGTAAAAACAAGAATTATGATTGCTATGATTACCAAACTTTACTTAAACCACATTAACTCTCACACGCGCAGATCTAGTGAGGAAAAAAAGAACCCACAGGTCAAATATATTTTTTTTCCCATCACACATTGGTGATGTGAAAATGAGATTTGAGCAACCACCAAGCTGTTCTTTACAGATATCCTGATTCCAAGGGTTTAAATGGCTCGAAGAGTACCTCTAATCTTCAGCAACAACTCATTTCTCTTGGGAGAAGCCACACAATGTCTGAAAGAAGCCTTAAAATCAGATAATCCTACTCTTTATTTTTGCACATGGCCTTCTTTGTTTGCAATCTGCCATTTCACACCACCCTTTGTAGAACTGACCTTAGTTACTGAAGCACTGTTTGAGAAGTTCAACAGAAAAGATCTTTGACACCAAAAAAAAGAAATATGGTGATATTCAGGAAATGTGAAGCAGTAAGAAGATTTGTAGCCATAGTGACAAGCATGCTTTATCTAAAATTGCCTAGTAGTTATTATGAGTACAGTATTTGCTAATAGAAAAATCAAAGCTGTTTTGCCCAAGTTTGCATTTTCTGTTGTGCCATTTGGCTCTTTACTTAAAGGTTATATATAACATGCCTAAGTTATGAACTATTGAATATGATCTGAAGTCATATTCTAAATGAGGGTTTTGGAACAGAATGGCATCCAGTTTTTCTTTCCCTTGACGTGCTGGATAAATCGGTCCTGCTCCCCTGAGACTGTAAAATAACAAGCTCTGTGAAAGATAGCAGGCTTTGTCTTTGCACTGGATTGAGGTGATGTGTCCATAAATCTGGGGAGGGTGCTGTGGCGTGTTGGAGAGCTTAACACGACTCTTTTCGGCTTGACTGGAGAACATGGAACAGAATGGCTCATGTGTGGCTCTTTCCATACCGAATGCCATATTTTAGGCTTTTGAGTGGATTTGTACTTTTCTCATTCTTAGGTTTAGCTTTTATTCCCAATTTCAAAGCACTCTTCATGGCAAGACTAGCTCTTGGAGGAAATAAGCGTGTTTTCCCAGTCTCTTTGCATGATTTTGAGATTGTATGCCAGTTGTCCGTTTTATCGTCTTCATTTGTATGAGTATCGAAGATGATATTGATGATAACAAAAAAAAATGTATCTAAGATGAATCTCAATCAGGCATGAGAGAAGTGCCATCACTTTGATTCTTTTCAGAATTCAAAGATCAGTAATGCATATAAAGAGAATTTTATGTCCCCAGTGTGTATTTATACAGACAAGGGGAGGACAAACAAAACTCAGGTGCTCAGGAGCACACGTTTGTTGTGCTGTATTGTAAAACGGCTCTTCTCCATAGTCACAAAGAATGACTAAAGACCCCTGCACCACACGCTTGTTTAAAATTCATGCACATTATTAAAGGATTAATTTACATATGGTTTGAATAATGTTATAAAGGCTTAAAAGGTTTGCATAATTTCTGTACCATCTGCTATAAAGGTTTCACAAGTCAATCGCCAGTTGCAACAGTTCTAGCAATAATTAGTTCTGCAAAATGTCTGAAAATAAGTGCAGCAAGTTTGATTGGTGGCATCCCTTGTGTTCAGAGGACGAGTACTGTGTCTCAGTTTGTCATGTAGTTATTTGGCTTGCCAGATTACTTTCCAGATGCACGTCTGTAGTGGCACTGCTTCTCTAAGTGATACTGCCGCATGGAGATCACTAAACCTCTAGTTAATTCATGCTTGTCTAAGGTTATCAGAGTTTTGCCTGTTGTCCTTGTATCCATGTGGGTTACCTCTGGTTTCCTCTCACTTCCTGAGTAACGTACCAGTAGGTGGACTGGCTACACTAACTCCGTCCTTGGTATAACTGTGTGTGGTGCTGGACTGCCCTTACCACCCAGGGTGCGTTCCTGCCTCTGATCTCCTGTTCTCGGGATAGGCCTTTGAAACCCTGACGCCTTCCTTTATCTATACTGACTGCTTAAAACATTACATGTGCATTAAAAAAGGACCAACATGTTGATATTTTTTACGTCACACTACATGTGAAAATGAGATGTGCACCCAACAAACTGTCATTTACAGATAAAAAAAAAGTTATGAAAAGGCTTGATACGTTTGAAAATATTATCACGAATGACTCATAGATTTAAATGTCTATCAGAAAAGGTGGTTTTTGCAGCTTTAAGATAATGATAAGACAAAAATAAATCTGTTTTATGTCTCATAGGTTTCCTTTTGGGCTCTTTCGTAGTCCTATATGAACCTTAATAGCCTGGCAGACTTTGGAGCAGAGCAGCAAAACATCTTTCTGTGATGCAGTTTAGCTTCTCGTGTGTATGCTTGCCAAACAAATAAACTCGTGCTAGCCGTCCATGCATGGAACGTTTTTACAGGCAAAACATGAACGGCGGATTAAATTAAGAAAATGAAACAGCTTGGTGTTTATCAGGACTACTTTGCTGTAGAAGTATTCAATAACTGTCTTTGCTGCTGTTGAACACAGAACACATGTTTATAGACTCTATTTCAATTTTATAATGACCTTAGTTACAGCTAATAACTTGTGTTTATTTGCAGTCCGGACTTCAGTTTTCCAAGTAATCAAGCTACCTTGTTAACAGGTAATTATTAAAAAAAAAAAAAAAAAAAGAACAAACACGTGTCTAAATGCTAGTGACTTGTAACCAGCTTGCAGCACATGTTGATGTAATGATATAATGTTTACATGACACACTTTATGTATTTTTGACCACGCCCCTTCTTTTTCACCAATTTGTTATGGTTGCTGCTACACACCTTCAGTCTACCCTTCAAAGCCATGAGTGATCCTATTGTCTAAAAAGAAGGCATGATATCCACGATATCACTAAAAGGGGACCGTAATGTATTGCAGTATTGGTAAAATTTTATTACATTGAACCCCCGCCTATCGCGGGGGTTACGTTCCGGCGCCCCTGCAACAGGTGAAATCCATGTGGTAGCGCCGTCACATATATATTATTATTTATATATATATATATATATATTAAGGCTTTATAAAGCATTTCCACTCTCTTATTAACCACTTCCACACCCTTATGAACACTTCCTATGCTCTTAAACACTTTCTACACTCTTAAACGTGCGTAATTTTAACAACATATAAAATTCTCCATGCGTACTTACTGCCGGTGAGGTCACTTCCTGTTTACAACCTGTTTACTAGCTCAAGCGGAAGTGCCGTACACCGCCACTGTGTATTCATCCGCTGATGAAATACAGTGCATATTGTTTTATTTCGATTTAAATGTCCTTATAATATTTAAATTAACATTTTTTAAAAATATATATTTTATATTTTATATTCCAGAGTCCCGCGAAAGCCAAAAAATTCCGCGAATCAAAATGTGAAAATCCGCGATGCACAGAACCCACGATAGGTGAACCGCGATATTGCGAGGTTTGCTGTATACTGCTTGGCCCCAACATACAGTGTTCCAGGAATAATCCCAGGATGAAGATTTCGGAAGATGTATAAATAAATAAATGAATGAATGAAATGAATGAATAAATTACTAAATTTCTCTTCATACTTACTATTGGTTATTTAAACAGAATTGACTAAAGTTTTTTACTTTTTTTCCAAATGCCTGTGTGTGTACTGGACAAAGCAAAGTCGATTTGATCAAAGGTCTACTTACCTTGTCAAACATTAAATTCATAGAATAATGCAAGTTAAATCACCTGTTTTATTTTCAGCCCAGCAGGAGTATTGACCGCATACCTCACCTTCTTTGCACTGTCAGATTGTGTAAATGGTCCACTGTTGATCGAGTCCTCTGTCTCATGTTGTCATGCAGTGCGTGTTAAAACTTCAGTGCACCTGCAAAGTGGCAAAGCAGAGTCACACACATGGGAACCAACACCACGCATACAGAGAAAATGAGAGCATTAATTTAATAGGCTCTGTCAAAAGCAATTTACTCTAATGATTCACCTTGCAAAAAAATTAATGGCAGAAGTGCATCTGTATGAGTCACACAGCTTTGCTATCCCCAAAGGTAATGAGCACAAGGCTTTGAACGGGGGAATTTGAGTGTTTGCTTTGTGCCTTTGTTTGGCATTTTATTAAGGCTACACTCATTTTTATCTCTAATAATGTCTACTGAATCCAAATGCAAATAATTTCCATATTTATGTTGAGTATTTTGTACTCCACCAAATATAAGGACAAGAATAGGAGAAATTGCTTACTGATGTAGCTGGAACCAAAGAAAAAATCTGAATTCAATACACGCGAAAATACCTAGCCTACTGTTCTCTCCTACACACACTTTCACTCAGCCCAGCACAGCCATTTATTCTTGACTAGCTTTTTTTTTTTTTAAACAAAGATTGTTTCTCTTTGTGTGTTTCTAACTTTATTGTGCAATGGCCATCTAGAGTATGTGGGAATAGGAAAGTGACATGATGGTGAATTGAGCTGCCATACTTGTTATATTAGCCAACCTTATCTCGTGAGCTACGGTACTTGCTCCTGCATAAAGCAACAGGTGAGGAGCAAGCAGTCTTTAAAGAGACGGAGACACGAAAATGCTTGTGCTGCAGTGATGATGCATGGCATTCTGTCGCTCTTAATATTTGTGTGCTGTATTTTGATACTCTTCAGCTTAAGGCTATTAACTATGGGCTTATTAGACAATTTTGCATTTTTTTTCCCCCTCTCATTTTAGTGTCAGGAGCATGCACAGTGACAGTCTGTGTATTTCACACACTTTGCTGCTTTGCAAAAGATGCTTGAAGATACAAGATTAGGTAATAGTATTTACAGAATGACCTTATGTTCTGACTTATGTGGTGCACGCGCTACATGTTTCTCAATTTCCTGGTGTTTAAGATTTCTAGTTAACATTTGCCAGCAACATTTTTTTTTTAAATTCTGGCCAGTAAAAAAAATATGACTTTCAAACTACACTCTTGGGGTAAAAAAAAAAATTTTTAAAAAATGTGGTAGACCTTATGTTTGGAGAGGGACAATTCTCATTCGTTATTGTGTGATATATAGGGTTGGGTACCATTTCACATTTGAATTGAATTTTTTTTTTTGGTTGTTATTATAGAGAAAGTACCAGCACCCATCCCTAATGGTACAGTCTTTCATCTGTCTCCTGAATGATGCATAAGAGACTCTAACATTCACTTTTAGTAGAGACACTATTTCCATCTGTCTATTGATTTTCTAATTTTTTCTTTTCTGTAGAATAAAGTGTTTACTCTGACTTGTCTTCCCACCCTTAAATGGCTTTCTTTCAAGAAAGTCGAAAGACTACATGCAGTACCGCTATGTTAAACCTCTGAGATGATCCATCGATCCATTTCCAAGCCTCTTTATCCTATTCAGGGTCATGGGGGGCGGGGCGCAGGAGCCAATCTCAGCTGACTTTGGGTGAAAGGTGGGGGTTACACCCTGGTCGCCAGTCCACTGCAGAGCTGACACATAGAGACCATTCGTATTCACATTCACACCCAGGGGCAATTAAGGTAGCCAATCCACCTAATGTGCATGTCTTTGGACTGTGGGAGGAAACCCGCACGGGAGAACATAGAAAGGACATGTGGAGATCAAACATACCTTCTTGCTGTGAGGCAACAGTGCTAACCAAACCTCTCAGTTACAGCAGTGAAACTATAACATTCCATTTTAGTAAAAACCCTCATGTATTATATAATGAGAAATATGCAAGGGAGAGTCAAATGAAAACCATTTAGTATTTTTATTTTGTATGGAAGTCCTTAAAAGCCCTGGGATTTACATATTTCTTTCAGCCCGTTTTCTCGTGATCACAGGTTATGTCATTATCATGATAAAGCAAATATTTTCTCATGATGACATGCTATTTGTTTTGTTTTATCTTGTGATCTCAGGTTATTTTTGGTATTATCATGACATAACAAGCATTGTTTTCCTGTGATAACGATGTGATTTTCCTGAGATTTCAAGATCAGCGAAAAATAGTTTTCCTGAAAACATTACCGAGTCATTGACTGTCTTTCTGTGGAGCAATGTCAAAAATGCAGGAATATGTTGATCAGTGCGTTAATTTTGACACAGGCTGAAATAGCTTTGTTTTTGCTGTTACGGACAATGTTCACATTAGTGTGCCCTATTTTAAAAGGCATTTAGCAAAACTACAGCTTTATCTTTGGTGCAATCGATGTGAGCCTGATTCCGTCGTGAACTTCATTGCAGACCAGTTAAGAGGCCCAGCGTGTCTCCACGGATACCCGATAATGGCAGATCAGCAGGATTAAATTACATCACTATCATCGGAAAACACAGTTTTGTGATCTTGAGATCGCAACAAAATTATGCCTCCATCATGGGAAAATGATGTTTCGTTATGTCGTGATGATGACAAAAATAACTCATGAGAAATCAGGCCAAATAAAAGTGTAAATTTGTGGCCTCTTGGGGCTTCTGTAATTTTGCATTCTGTGTTGCAGATAGGTGTCACAAGTCTAATACTTTTTAAAGTAGCCTTAGAAGGTGCTCGTGAGACAATGATTGATTAATATATTAGTTATGATAAATAACTGTAATTTGTACTGTTCCTCTAACTTATTTTAAACTTTTAAGGTTATGATTTGACCCATCCTTGTGTTCACCAAGGCACATATTTGTAACTTAATGCTGAGAGTTAGAGTATAACTTTCCAACATTTTAATTCCAGTTAAATCTTTAAAATCTGTGACATGAAACCTGTGAAGTCCTAATAATCTACGTAATGAGTAATATGCATACATTTAACCTTTGCCTACACCCGTTCCCCCTGTTGCTGGTATAGGTAAGCAGAGGAACAACTTCATTTGCATAAAAGCCTTTAATTTGCTCCTAAAATGTCACATTGATGTAGACCTCAGCTGCCATTAAAACCAAACGGAACATTAAAGCCACCTGCTGCTGTCTCTTTCTGTCCAGTCTCTGTCACTTAGCAGATAGCAAACTTCTTGTTGCAGTGTGTGTTTTTTATTTATTTGTTTATTTGTTTTTTATTTTTTTGGTACACAGTCTGATATGAGATCAGAATAAAATCATTTGGGCTCACTGAGTTTCCTTCTAGCAATTCAATTTTAAATACCGCTGAAGTTAATTTATCATAGCCAACTCTGAGTGGCCTTGCGCTGAATATTGCTTCAGTATTCTGACTTCACAGTATGAATATTACATTTGGAATTAGCATAAGATTCAGTGATAGTGCCAGGGTTATAAATGATTTTCAATAAAACTGTGAAAAGAAATAGCTTTAAACCATAAGCAGGATGCGGTTCCTTGCCGCAGTTATTTTTCATCATTTCATGACAATTCTTGTCACTAAAGTCATCAGCTGATCTCTTTGAAGCTGAAGAGAATCTCATTACTGGAGCATTATAGGCCTACCAAACTATGCATGCCTTTTGTCATTTTGCAGATGAGCATTTATTGCTTCAAGTTGCACAAACAAAACTATTCAAATCATTTGCCATGTCCAGTTTCTGTAGAGCTCAGCTTGGATTTCACGTCAGCTGGACTAAAGTGGCTGTTTATAGGCATCCAGTCTTCTAATAAAAAGACATTACTATCGCCTGATTATATGGAGTATCCTCATATCTGCATGCTGGGCTTAGGCATTTATTTTGAACATTTTGAACACTTTCTCTGGAAAGGCTCAGTGATGGGTTTTCACAGTATTTTGTATGTTTCACGCTTTCTTTATTATGCTTTTAGAAAGGACTGTAAAACCTAAGTAGCATTATTATGTTGTCAGGGGTTCACAGTTAGCCACAGTGTACAATCAAATGGTTACCTCAGTATTCATTTACTCGATCAAGTTCCTTACTATGGTGGTTCTCATCCATTTTGTTTCTGGCTGTGACTCCCTCAAAAATTTGTAACCCCCCTCTCTCTGGACTCCCAATAAATCATAGCACACCAGCCTCAATTTCTCTCTGCAAGGGAGGTGGACTGCACTGTTGTTGTACATGTTGTATTGTAAGCATATTGCCTCTGCTGCCATTCTTAATATGTCTGAAGAAGAAACCTTTATTTGTCAAATAGACATTACCATGATATTGCAAGCCTGGAGCAGAAAGGATTAAGGGCCTTTCTCATGGGCCAAAAAGTCACAGCTTGGCAGTGTGGGGGCTTAAGATCAGTACTGACCTTCAGATCAGTAACCCAGAGCCTCTTTTAGCCACTGAGCCACCACTGCCCTTTGTTTGTAACAGTGGCTATCAAGCACACAGAAGAAACTGGCATTACAGAACTATTTAGTATTGGTTAAGCTAGTTAGATTCCCCCCTTTCTTCCCCTTTCTTCCCAGCCACTCTTGCTCTCTCGTGCATTACTCTCCATCAAGATGTGTGAATGTGATGAATACTGACAAATCTGTTAAGCGCTTTTATGGAAAAGTCATTTATTAAAAATAGGATTCTAAGAAAGATGATCAATGAAGGGGGTTGGATTTTTTTTCCCTTTGTGGGGAGAATCACAAAATTAAAGCAAAATACATTAAACAGCTTTCATAGAAGTAACTGAGAAACTGAACATATCACCGCAATAACTGAATTTCCGCGAAGCAGGGACACCATATTTATTTAATTATTTAACTTGTATTTGGACGTTTTTAAACCCTCCCTGTACTGTTTACAACCCACCCT
>JAQLOM010000034.1:15610058-15624044 GCA_030068315.1 Chrysichthys thysi
GTTTTTGAGATTTGTAAATCATTGCATTCCGTTTTTATTTACAATTTGTACTTTGTCCCAACTTTTTTGGAATCGGGGTTGTACTTTTCACATGTTCAACCTACGTCCATTAGGCAAGATTATTTTAGTAGACTATACTGCCATTGTGGAATCACATCATGCATCAGTGACTCTTGATCTTGTCTTTTCTCAAAATTTAACTCTGCACAAAACCTGGAAACTGCATAGAGTTTTATTCGTAGACAAACAGTTGTGTGAACTCATATCTAAGGCAGTTGATGAGTTTCTGCTTTATATCAGATTAGACTCAATAACCACAACAGCTTTTTTTAAGCCAATGACTGTGGGCCCGAAAGCATGTGCATATGCATGTCTTTAGACTGTGGGTGGAAACTGGAGTACCCACAGGAAACCCATGCAGTCACGGGGAGAACATGCAAACTCCACACAGAATGGCCCCCTGTCGAACCCGGGGCTCGAACCCAAACCTTCGTGCTGTGAGGCAACAGTGCTAACCACTTAGCCACCATGCCACCCTAATAATAATATTAGTATAATAAAAGCAAGAAAACAGAAGCTGCAAGAACTTATTGACTCTATAAGAAAAACAGACCACCAAAATTCCATAACCCCAACTCCAGAATTATATAAAGACAGAATCACTCTGAAAACTCAATATAATTCATTATCAAGATAAATAACTGAGCAACACCAACAGTGGACAAAAGGCACTACTCTAAGCATGGAGAAAAGCCACATCACTTGTTAGCTTACCAGGTGAAATGTAGATCACCATCTCGCATGATTCCACAGATTTGCAGTGCTTCACAATTATTAACAATAGACCAAGTGGAAATAAACACTACCTTCAAAGAATATCATTCAGACTTGTATACATTGAGATTCTCACATGATAGCTGAAACATGAGAACGTTTTTGAATGATTGAGATATTCCTATAATAGATGTGGCTTTTAAGGAAGACCTGGATAACCCCTTATAACTACTAGACATCACTGACTGCATTCAGAAAACGCAAACTGGTAAATTGGAATTTAAAAAATTCTTCTCAACTTGTTCCCATTCTCCTTGAAATGTTCAATTATTCCCTGAGTCAAACAAACCTACCATTAAGTCTAACAGAGGCATTCATTTCACTTCTTTTGAAACCAAGTAAAAAGATCCACTTGAGTGTGGGTCTTATCAGCCAAGTTCACTATTAAACACAGATGTAAAGATATCAGCTAAACCTTTTGCCTCAATGCTAGAGAATGTAATGGCCTATGTAATTTCAAAGGACCAAATAATTAGCCAAAACTCCTGAATTTTGTGTACTCCCCTGCATCCAACAGGTTTCAGAAGTGGTTCTCTTCCCGGACATGTAGAAAGCATTTAATAGAATTGAGTGGGGTAATCTATCTGCTGTATTAAAGAGATTTGTCCTTGGCTTTCAATTTATTTCTTAGATCTGCCTGTTACATGCTACTCCAAAAGCATCAGTGATAACCAACAAATTAACTTCCCAATTTTTCACACCATCAAGGGATAAATAAATGACAGGGATGCCCCCTCAGCCCACTTTTATTTGTATTAATTGGTTATTAATTATTTGTATTAATATGTCTATTAAATTGAGAACGTTACATGCCATACATGGAATTCACAGGGCAGGAATGAAAAATATTATTTCCCTGTATGTGGATGACATACTATTGTATATTTCAGATCCAGGGTCATGTGTCCCTAATATTGTGCAAGTGGTAAGTGAATTTGTACTTTTCTATGGTTAAAAATTAAACCTGTCTAAAAGCAAAGGTTTTCTAATCTATCCAGTGGTCTCCAATTCAAGCTAATTATTTAGCTCTTTGGATTTCCGACAATGAACTACCTTTTCGCAAGTATTTAAATTCTGCCTTTAAATACTTAGGCACACATGTCATCCATGCCATTTCTGATCTTCCTGAAAAGAACTTCAAACCTCTCATGGGTAAACTAGAGACCCAGGGTGGCCTACCACTTCCCAATACAGTATAAGGAAATATCATTGGCTATCAAATCTACAAAAAACTTAGATGCTGGATTCATTCTCTATTTGCAAAAACCACCTCTTTCTTGCTGCCAGATTGGATCACACATTTACACCTTTGCCTTGTGGCAAAGAGTTGGTCTTGCTAGATGTAATGGCTTTTACAAAAAAAAAAAAGGTCCATTTGGCAGCTTTAATAGTCATACTCAAAATGTTATACTGCAACGGTCAGGCTTATTTAGATACTTACAGGTCCATTACTTTATTCAAACTTGGAGCCCAACTTGAGAGCCCTGCCCTACCAGCAAATTCGGGTTTGAATAATATCTTGCAAATCCCTGTACAATGTAAAGGCCACAGCTCAAATATATCAAACTCACTTATTTCTCTTGAAAAGGCGTCAGTAGATAAAATCAGAACTGAATGGGCTGAAGAACCTGGGATGGGAATACCTGACGCATCCTGGTGCCTGTCTCAGCTTGATACAGGTCAAAGTCTTTCACCGAATTTATGACAGCAAATCAAAATAATCTAAAATGTACTCTGACAGGGATGACAGGTGCAACATTTGTAATTCTACCATAGCAGATATGGCTCCTACTGTATGTTTTGGACTTTTGGTCATCGGTTTGCAAAACTTTGAATGAGGCATTCGATACTAATATAAAACAAGGTACAGAAATGGCCATTTTGGAGTATACTTAAATGATCTTAATGAGCACAAATAAGAAAAATGCATTTGCCTTTACCTCCCTGTTGGCTTGGATAAGAACAGTGCTAAAATGGAAATCTCCATCACTACTCTGGCTTAGGGACCTGATGCTATTCCTGACATTAGAAAGAAACTAAATACTTTACTAGGGGATCAATTAACACATTTCAGAAAATCTGCCATCTGTTTATATCGTATTTTGAGAGGCTGCCCTTAAAAAGACAGATGAAAAAGAGTGAAGCTCTAGAAGGCACTTTTATCTATGAAACTAGTTTCAACACAGGTTACAGACCATATATATATATATATATATATATATACTGTATACTATATATACTGTATACCTACTATATATACTGTATACTGTATATATACTATATAAAAATTCTTCTTAGGTCCTGTCATGTCATCTGGTACATAGGGTGTCAAGTGGCCCCCATCGGGCTTGGTTGACATTTCTGTAGCTAAATGCATTCTTCAGGTTTCGGACATTAGCCCCATGCCCAACCCTCCCCTAACTCGGGACTCGGGTTCATGCACACACAGACACACACACACACTCACAAACCTATGCGCAATTTAGGGTAGCCGATCCCCTTAATGTGCATGTCTTTGGACTGTGGGAGGAAACTGGAGTACTTTTACTTGGTAAAGGACATCGTGATAGGCAGTTGCTGGCGCTGTCTTTTCATTTGATTCAGGAGGTTTTTATACACTTCCGTGGTGCCATCAAGAGCATTTCTGAACTGCAAAGTGCGAATCATTTGTGGGTCCCATTCTTCAACCGATGACTTAAGCTCTTTAGCTAACCGCAAAATGGTGGCGAGGCACTCGAGGGTTAGGCCTTGTTCTTGTTCTTCTTCTTCGTGTGCTCATTCCTCCTCTTGTTCTTTCTCTTCCTCACTCACTGACTTGGTCATTTTGGCCAGATCTTCGTCGGTCAGCGGTTTTGAATAGAACTCGAGCAGCTCAACGACGTCGTCGGAAGTCATGTCTTCAAAGCCTTCTCTTCCTAGCTGTTTTGCCAGCCTAACTGCGCTGACCGACGAAGATCTGGCCAACCGCAGAGTGATGAATTTCTTCAGCAGAAATGCCCTCGTATCCATGGACCATCTCTGGGCGCAATCTCTTCCAGCAGGCATTGACAGTCTCCTTCTTCATGTCCTTCGTAATCCAGGCCTTCGGGTTGTGCATCCAGTAGACAAACAGTAGGTTCTTATTCTTGTTTTTAAAGGCCCAGGGGTTTTTGGACTTGTAGATGAGCCCAGGCTTGAGCAAAAAGCCCGTAGCGTTTCTGCACATGACTAGCGTGACGTGATCCTTGTGAGCCTTCAAGCCCGGGGCTCTTGCCTACTCCTTTGTGATGAAGGTACGAGAGGGCATCCGCTTCCAGAACAGGGCTGTCTCGTCTATATTGAACACCTGCTCTGGCCGATATCCACCTTCTTTAATGATGTTCTTGAAGGTGTCACCGACATAGGTTTCTGCTGCGGCTTTGTCTGCAGAGCCAGTCTCTCCATGGAGACTAACGCTGGCCAAGTTGAATCTCCTCTTGAATATTGCAAACCAGCCCTTGCTGGCGGCAAAGTCACTTTTCTTGCTGGGGGAATCAGCAGCAGTTCCAGATTGAGGGTCCTCCTTCAGCACAGCCCCGTCGTTTGCAAATATTTCATGAAACTGCTTGGCCTTCTCTTAGATTATATGGGTGTCCACGGGGATGTTCTTCTTCCGGCAGTCCTCAATCCACAGTCCTAAGGCAGATTCCATCTGACCCACAGTTTTATTCCGCCCGCTTATGACTCGTTTGGCGCCCTGGTTGTAAGACACTGCTGCCGTAGCTCTTATCTTTTTTTCAGCCTTATTTATGTAGCGAACTGTGGACTCATTGATGCCGTAACGGCATCCTAAAGCAGCGCAGTTCCTCCTTTTCTTTAACATGTCCAAAAGTTTTACCTTTTCGACAATCGTTAGCATCTTCCACCGGCGCTTGGGTGTGGCCCTGGAAGAAGTAGAAGGCGCAGGTAGCTTTTGGGGCATAACGAAGGGCTTTACTACCCAAAAAATGCTTAGCGAAACATGATGCTGAACAAGCGAAACGCTGGCTAACACAAGCCAGAACGACGCTCTTCGATTAGTTCATCAGCGCCCAGGTGTCTGTATTTAGCCACGCGCTCTGATTAGCCATCGGCCAATGGCAAACGAGAAAGCATGTACTCTACCATAAAAGGCCCGCGAACCAGCTGAAAAGCCGCAATATTAGACCAATTTAAATGAAAACCCGCGATAGAGTGAAGGGGGGTTTTAGGTGTGATATGGCAAGGGATCACCTATATATATTTTGGAGCTGAATTGAAACTTGTGTGGCACTTCTTAATTGTTCCCAATCTTTTGTCACTTCTTCCTTGGAATGAAGGCTTTCCATGGGCCTTAAATCAGACTGAGAAGGCAAATCTGATTCCTTGTACAAAATTAACTTTGATTTAAATGGATATATGCTTGGGATCACTGTACTGTTAGATGTCCCATGATCAGTTTCAAAATGGCCTGGTATTTTTATGAACCATGATTGCAGTCATACACTGAAGACTGTTGCTGAATAAGACAAACAGTAGGAATGACCCATTTCTATACTTCACTATATGGATGATGATCTTGTCCTGAGCTATTCTTACGCCAGACATGTACTGCTGTCACCCAAAACTCTTTCAGAAACCTTCTTGTGCATTCAAGTCAGGATCCCAGCCAGTATTTCTTTTCTTGCCTTCAAAATTCCGTCTTGCAGATATTTGTGTGTATTTTGAGGAGGACATCATGATGTCTTACAATTCTTTAACATTAATGTTCTCCGCTGATGTGATTTCTTTTTTTTTTGCCACAATATATGCTGCATGACACACAAGCTGCATATTTTTAGCTGGTAGTTCTTGTACTTTTCAGAGGGTTATTTTTATTTTATTTTATTTTATTTATTTATTTATTTTTAATTTACATGCAGTTTATTTTTAGTATAATAAAATAAGACTTCTTTTTCATGAAAACCTCTGTTTCCTGTTTAAACCAGTCAATTCTACAACCTATTACACTTCAAGGCATTTAGACAGACTATATACTGAAACAATAAAAAATTGTCTTGCAACTTTACTGTTTGCAAATGATAACAATATTATGGTACGAAATGTATTGATCATTTTCCCTTCCAGTCTGAATGTCACACTACTCCTGTATTTAGATTATAGCTGGTTTTCAGAATACAGTAGCTTAATTACAGTTTTTGGAAACCAAATAGGGCATATTGTGTTTGTGAAGAACTCAAACATCTTCACACGTTGTAGAAGAAATTGGTCCATGATTATGCTGTAATCTTCCTGAACCTATTCTGATTTTTTATTCCCAGCATGGCAGCTACATAGATCCAGTGCTGAGCCTTTCATTACAGGATACAAGCAACTTTGCTTCCCACACTGTTTATAATAATTCATTTATAAATATATGCATGCCTGCTTTATATTTGGAGGATATAGGCATCATAATAGGTGCAAAGCATCATTAATTTTTTAAGGTAATGGTCTTTCACGCACTAGACTTCATAGTTAAGTGTAGATTCAGTGCAGCCTAAGGTCCTGGACTACACGCTGATTACCGGTAATCTTTTTGCATCAATGCAAATACATTTTGGAAATATTATCAGTTCTATTACAATTAATCACATAAATTTTTATTACCAACCAACCAATGACACCACTTTGGAGATAGAGTAGAGGAGTGAAGGTCACTGAAATAGAGACAATGCAGGATTATTTTGCTGTTTCTGCAAAAGAAAATCTTTCCTTTTTTCAGCATTTAATCATTTGCTCAATTGCATTCTATGGGGATTGTGTGTAATGCTTTGATTTTTCATGCAACTGTGTTCCAAAACCTGCATAATGCTATGGCCAAAACCTGAATGGCAGATCAACTGTCACCACCACTCCCACTATGTGCTGAATATGCGTCTGTAGTGGCTTTGTGCATGTTGACCAGAGAGATTCATCCAGAGAACAGAGAGGTTGTTGTGGTTCTCTTCGTAGTGCTCTGGTCGAGAGCAACATAGCTGACCATGGTGCTGTAATGGCACGATTGTGATACCGTTTCTCACCCTGTGTTCACACTAGCAGGTCACAAGTCTCTGGTGTCACTTACACTTTGTTACCTGTAAGTGTGTAGCAATTGCTGTAGCAATAGTGTGTAGTAATTGTGTAGGTTTCCTCTGGGTGCTGTTGTTTCCTCCTGCGATCCATAGACCTGCAAATTAGGTTCAATAGTTATTTTAAATTTCCCATTGGTGTGAATGTGTGGGATGTTTGTCTCCGTATTAGCCGTGTGAGAGATTGGAGCCCTGCCCGCCTGTGCCCCGCCTCTTGCCTTGATGTCTTCTTGGATTGGTTCCAGCTTCCCAGTGACCCTGACAGATAAGAGGTACAGATGGATGATTTAGAAGTAGGCTGCCAACAAGTCTAGTTTTTCTTGTTCATTTGTATGCTAAAAATACTCTTAAATTGTACTTCAAACAGGAAGGAAGCAATTGAAGAAAAACTCTTTGATCTTGCTGTGATCTTGACCATGATTGTGCCCTGAGTGTTATACCATGATTATTCCATGTAAATCCTACAAAATTCAATCACTTGTTTGAGATACCATGCTAACGAGAATCTCAGACAGATGGTTGGATGGACGGGCATAATTAGCGGAGACATAATTAGCTACAAAATGTTGAGAATGGCTAGAACTGTTTGAGGTACTTGCTTTGAAACCAGAGCTAATTCAAGAGAAGGCACTGGATAAATCATTAAGGTATTATAATGTTATTAGAGCAAGATGGTTGATTTAATTTATTTAAAATTTTCATTTAATATTTGCGTGCGTTTCTTTTTCTGATGTTTTTATCCCAAGTGACTTAATTACTGAAAGTAATTGCATTTCCAATCAACGGTAGCTGCATTCTTTATTTACCTAAACATTATTTGCAGAGAAAACTGTGGAGGAACGTTGTAGTGTTCTGGTCATGACAGATATTTCAAAGTGGCTTGGATCTCTCTCATCTCAGTAGGGAGCACCTCTCCCAGGCTCGGGCCTGTCACCCTGCCACTGTTACAACACTAAATATGATGAATCTGCCTTCTTAATTACCCTGCAGTTCCATGCCAGTAGTTCATCAGCTGTCTGCAGCAATTAATATCCCAGCAATAACTGTTCCTCTTGGCAAAGTTTAAAAAAAAAAAAAAAAAACGAAAAGAAAGAATTAATACATCATGGTGGGAATAGTGGTTAATAACATTGTTTACTGTCATTGCCACAGTAGCTGAGGAATTTGAGAAATTAAAATAGAGAAGATTTCGACTTCAGTTTTCATTATCACAAGGCCTTTTCAGTGGAGACTCATAGAACAGAGCACATTCATCATTACAACGGACAGCTTATTTACATACGAGTGCGCTGAACTGATAATCTAAATATTTCCCTGCTGAATGACTGAGACATTATTACCCAGTGTAACCATCACACGCTTCGTGACAGTACAATCACAGAGGCATGTTATTCACATGAGCTTAATTTTTTCAGAGAAGAGATAAGCAGCAACAATAAAGGTGAACTGACAGGCTCACTGACACATTAATTAGGTCAAAATGGTTTCTTTAGATATGATTCCCAATGCCCTTTCTTTGACAAAGGCTGCAATATTTGACCTCTTAAACTTCCAGGAGCTGTCAGTCTTCCATTCTTCACACATGTAATGTGTTTTTTTTATTTTTCTACCTTTTCTATTTTACTGAACAGGTATACACTCACTCACTGCTTTATTTGGAACATAATACTGGGCAGGACCTCTTTTGCTGTGAGAGCCACCCCTGTTTTTCCTGGCATGGATTCCACAATGTTTTGGAATTCGAATGTTTTTGGCGAAATGATTGCCTTCCATAATTGCTACAGTTTCCTGTTCTATCCATCTCCCATTCTACCACATCCCAAAGGTGCTCTATTGGATTGAGATGAGGTGACCGAGGAGGCTGCTAAAGTATACTTATTGTCATGTTCATGGAATCAGTTTGAAATAACTTGTACTTCGTGACATGGCACATCATTATGCTCAAAGTAGCCATTATAAGATGGCACATTGTAGTCATAAAGGGATATGCATGGTGAACAACAATGCTGGTAGATTTAGGGTTTGATAATTACTTTTCCCCCCAAGGAGCATATGCTTTACTTTAGCGGTGCAATGAAAAATGATCAAATAAAGTATTTTTCCTTAATAAAGAGGTACAAGGAGACATTTACCAGCAAAATGATTTAATTTATTTCAATTTCTATTTTAAATAATTTAAATTATTTTATAATTCTGTAATTATTTATACTTTAAACTGCTTTAAACACACATATATTTATAGGTATGTCGGATGTATGGGAATGTTCCCTGCCACTGTGGGTTAGATTTATATATCCTACCGGTCGTGGAGGATAAACTGGTATCGCCACCAGGGAGAGGGTCTGTCTGCGGAGGCACAGTTTCAGAGCAACAGCTTCACAACTGGATTTTTAGGCCAGTGGCATTGAACGTGTGTGCTGTAGGACATTGTGTGACCCTACTATTTCGAGCAATTATGCCATGTAGACAGAGACTATTTGTGTTGGTTGTCACTAATATTACCATGCAGGAAGGGATATTTTTACCCTAACCCTATGCTAATCCTAACCTTAACTCAAACCCTAAAACAACTGAAATGATGATTAGCCTAGCAGGTGCTAAGATAAAACGAGAACAAAAAATGTCATGGTATGTGCGCAATGCCACTAGCCTTAAATTGCTGTTGTGAAATTGCTGCTGCTGTAAAACTGTGGTACTGCAGTCAGCTATGATTGGCCACTGGGGATTCAGTTAACGTTACATTTTCCTTCCCCGTCCATCTCCTCCTGACTATGTAGGTAATTAATTTTTAAAGAAATTTTGTGAGCAAGTTTTGATGTGTCTACCAGCAGAAAGCAAAATGGATGATCCTTTCTCTGAAACTGCAGTGAGGAAGTTTAAAAAAAAAAATGCCTGGAATAATTTAAATTGGACCTAATCGAAGTCTACAGAAATGGCTCTTAATTATGGCTGAATTTTAATGTATGTTCAGTGTGTTGAGTTCAAAGACAGAAATGTCTGTCATTTACTGTTCAAACAAAGCAATAGAGGTGCTGCCCAGTGGATAATCTATACACCTCTGTAAAAATGGCAGGTTTTTGTGATGAAAAAATTGAAACTGAGAGGTCCTGTCTGAATCTTTTCAACCCTCATTGTGCAATTACAACATATAAAAGTTGAGTGACAAACAATCAAACATTTTAGGGAAAAATAAGAAAAATTAAAAGGTTACAATGACCTGGTTGCATAAGCATGCTGACTTTTTTTTTTATATACCGGTGTATATATATAATTGGGGGTGTGGCTATGATCAGAAATTTAATTCAATATCATGTTAAAAAGTAATTAATAATACAGCTGCCAACAGTGAAATTATTTTGATCAAGTCCAAATGAAGGCCAGTTGTTTCTGTAGGATTTTCTTGACATCTTGGTTTTCAAAACCTTAGATGTGCCATGGAACTCAGTGAAAGCAGCATTTGGGGAAACAAAACGAGCACCACAGTGATGTTTCCAACAACAGGACATTTCTCTAAAATTTACAAAAGCAACACTTACCAGGGAGGTTGCTACGAGATCAATAGCAACAAGGAGCTGGAGGGGGGTGGCTAGACAGACGCTATTAACACCAAGAGAACACCATATCCATGGTGAAGCATGGTGGTGACAGCATCTTGCTTTAGGCCTGTTTTTTCAGCCAAAACTGGGGCTTTTATCAAGGTGGGTTTTTTTTTTTTTTTTTTTTTTTTAAAGTGTGAAACATTTAGGTATCGGCCAATAAAGAGGGAAAAGGAATTTCACCTTTTAGCACAACAATGACCCAAAGCATAAATCCAAATCAACAAAGTAATGGCTTCACCCAGAGATGTTTTTAACAGCCTAGCCCGAGCCCAGACCTGAATCCAACTAAAAATCTTTGGGGTGACCTAAAGCAAGCCATACACAGGAAATGACCTCACAATCTGATGAATTTCAGATGACTTACACCAAAAGACTGAGTGGTGTAATAAAATCAAAAGCTGCTTCAACAACATATTAGTTTAAGGGTGTGCGCACACAGACAACTAGATTATTCGATTTTTTTCTTCTCTAAAATGTTTCTAATTTGTATTTTTCATTTTATTTGTATACAATTTCACATTAAAGGTGAGAAAAATCTGACGACTTATTTCCTTCAAAAAAAATGTTCACATGTAAGAGATGTAGAAGAAATCCTTTATTATCATTCTAGCGAGACAGGTTATATTTGTGATTTTTCACAATTTTTATTAGTAAAGCTTTGAGATGATGCAGTATCCATCTGCAGTCTTGCTTTTTGGTATGTATTTATTTGATCTCCTTCATACAGGAGCATGGGATTCAGTGCTTCCCAACCTTACTGCCTGAAAATTATTTCATAACACAGGTGTGTGCACAAATTAATCAATCAAAGATCAGGTTTGTGCCATTTAAAGACCTATGTAAATGTAATAGAACGATGTAAATACCATATCTTCAACCTACTTTGCATGGTACCATATTTACACATTTTTCTTTTTTGTAATTTCACCTGTAGCCCACCCACTAATGGTACCAAGCAAAGTATCAGGATTGCACATGCAAATCAGCCCTCTTTATTTGGGATCATTGTAAATCAGTGCTTCCAGTCGTGGAGGAAAATGCTAAGCACATGTATGAAGTGTGAAGAGCTTTCTTCAGCAATAGGTATTCTTACTTTAAAATATAATGACTCTGTTGTTTTGGAGTTCATCAATCTCCTGAGGGTGGCTTCACAGAGACAGGTCACTGTAGGCCTTTCCGAACACTGCAAGACTAATAATCAATTGCTCTAGTCGCACTCTCTGACAGACTCATGAAAATGCACTCGTTTATCCTCCATCCATCTCTTTTTGTGTCATCCTTTCCCTGATTGTCTCATTCTTTCTCTCTGTCTTCCTGTTCATCCTCACAGCCCTCTTCTGTTTTTGCTTGTCCTTGCCTGAAGTGCATTTTAATAACCTGTGACCTCTTGTTTCCACAGATCAGCTGAGGACGTTGGTCATGATGTGGAGAGGGCAGCATGTGCATGAGGTACAATATCATACTATTTTCCTCAACTCTAACAGCTGCTTTTTAGTCACTTGAATGGTGGTGAATGATTACACTCCCAAAGGCAATCTAATTAACTTTGTAAATTAATACCCCAAGTAAACACAAGGTATATCCTTGTAGAATAGTTTGACTTTGTTATATTTAAATACACATGCAGAGAAAAACATGTTGATTGTGACTTGCACTGAGGCTACCTGTCATGCTTTCAAGTAAATGCAGACTTTCTATATATTTCCCCAAAAAATCCTGTAAAACAGTTGAAGAAATGGAATGTATACCTTACAGATGTGTAAAGAACTTCAAGATAAAGGTTAAGAAATTGCAACAAGAAAATTGTCCACAATTCTTCTTTCTTCTTTCTTTCCTGTACAGACAAAGACACACAGTATATAAGCAGTGTCACCTTACATGCTTAACCCTAAACCTATCACAAATCCTCCAGCACTGCTTTATAAAAGGTTTATGCAGTGCTTATGAATATTTTAGGAAGCCAAAATGTAGGTATCATTCAAATGAAGTCAAGACCTTGGAATAAGTATGTACGATCTGTATGTGTTTTTTTTTTTTTTTTGGTCCTTGTTTTTGAATATAAGCGAGAACCAAAAATGTTGATTATAAAGTAGAATAGTCAAATAGCAAAAAAGATAATAAAAGTATCTGCTCTGTTTCTACTGAAGCTCCCATCGTTATGGCTCAATTTCATCGAATTTTCAGGTAGAATCATACAATTTCAAGGTTGCAGTATTAATGAGATCTTAAAATAAATATTAGGCAAGTAGTGCTTTGTAGCTTAACCATATAAATTGAATTGAGGGAAGTGATGCGAGTTCCAGTAAGCTCATTCATTTAATTCTCCTTTTTAAGAATAGAAATGTGCACATTGCATTCTTTGGCTCCGAGGTTTGTCGGCAGACATTTTTCTCTAACCAAACTGCTTAATGTTTTTACTCATTAAAATATTTGAAGTGGGAATTTTAAGATGGGAAAGGTGCATACTGAGAGCCTTAAACGCTAGTTACTGAATTCCCAGTTGGGCCAAATGGATAGATTTGTTACTTTTTTTTTTTACTTCTGATTTTTCAGAATTAATCAGGGGAATGCTTTGCATTGTAGCTTGTTGCATTACACTTCAGGAAGAGGCTTCATTGATATTAATCTTCTGTGTTGTTCTGTAGTCAGTCTTACTTTTGCACTGTCACTGTTCACCCGAATTTCATTTTATTGCCATTGCAAGTTTTTGAAAGCTTATGCATACACTGTAAGAGTTGCTGCAGCTTGAGCAACTTGTCCAGTTTGATTCCCTTCAGCAGTAACAGCTTTTAGAAATTGGATTTTTAATAAGTTTTTTAACAGACATTCAGTATTATGTACATTATGCATTGCTTAGAGCCAAGAGGGTAAATCAAGGGATCAGGGCTGTTCAGCATTCATTCATTCTTTTGTGCCCTGACAGCCTGCATCCACAGTATTGCGCAGCTTCATAATTTTCCTCATAAACACCTGAAATTCCCCTTTTCATGGGACTGACTTAATTTAATGCGCAATAGGAGCAACCCTGCTGTGCCTGTGAGTGTGCGTGTGCATTCTGTAATCATGGTAATCATTACATTCTCCCTTTCCTTCTGTTTATTCCCAGTAGCTTGGCTTTAAAGAGCTGAATTGATTTTGGCACATGTGGAGCAATAACAATATCGAGTCCGACACTAAACGAGGTTGTTGTACCTTTTCTAGAATTTTTGTTCTTAACCTGCCTGCATTGCTTGACATGGTTTGAGTTGGTCCATAATCAAATAAAAGGAGACAGAAAGGTCAAGAAAAGGCCAAACAATGAAATGCAGGTAGACAAAAAAGACACTAACAAAATATGAGCATACAGTCCCTGACAAAAGTCTTGTCGCTTATCTATTTTGTAGAAACACTTGCTGTTAACCTGACTTTTAATTAATCAATTGGTGTTAGAAATAGCTCATATGAAAAGCTAAAACCCTCCCAAATGA
>JAQLOM010000034.1:15684040-15695638 GCA_030068315.1 Chrysichthys thysi
CCCCCCCCCCCCCCCCCCCCCCCCCCCCCCCCCCCCCCCCCCCCCCCCCCCCCCCCCCCCCCCCCACCCCCCCACCCACACACACACACACACACACACACACACACACGTGTTCATAACTAGGGTAGATTTAGCATAGCTATTTCATCTTATATATTTTTGGGAGGTGTGAGGGAACCTAAGGAACACCATGAGAAACTCCACACAGAAAGTAAGAAAGTAGCCTGAGCTCAAGATCAAACTGAGAACCCTGAAGCGGTGAAGTCACCTGAACACTGATGTCCATTATAATTCGGCAGAAAAGTCGTTTTTGAACACTTAATTTGTATGCAACGGAATATTTCATCCCATAAAGCTCAAGTTAAAAGTGCTTTAATGAAGTTCCTGAAGAGAGGACAGGGCTGATAAATGTGTTCAATTATGAGAGGAGTAACACAGACATACAGTAATAGGATATGAAATTTGTCTACTGGTAAATTACGTACATTTGGCAATGCAAATAATGTAGCAGAAGAAGATTGTAAGTCAGAGATGAGGCACTCCCTTACTCTCAGAGCACAAGGATAGACACATGGTCTGAATCGAAGTATAGATCCAGCCGCAGTCAATAACCGAAGGCAGGCGTTTGACCAAACTGTTTTTCATGAGCATGCCTCTGGTGTTTATCAGCTTTAAAACAAAATCCATCCTGTGCTGTTATTCTGAGATGGACGGTGTGTATCTGCTGCCATTTCTAGTTTCTGCAGATTATTTATTTCTTTATCTATATTTACTGACATATTTACTTATTATTTACTTTCCCCCCGTCTCTCTGATGAACAGGCTCCGACTGTGGAAAAACATCTGTAGTCCTTCTGCTGTCATGTCCCTCTGTCTGTGTGTGTGTGTGTGTGTGTGTGGCTCCAAGACTCCCCTTTAATCATAAGTGCTGTCCTGCGGGAGATCAGATCTGGTGGAATCTAAATCTTTACTTTAAAGATAATGTGTTGGTCCTGGGCAGCTGCCCCCCCCTGCTGTGCCTTGGCTATGAGAATGTGACAGACATTTTTATCACATTGCCTTCTTTCTAACATCCTCATCTCTTTCTACCGCAGCCCAAACATTCACATTAACTTTAAGCTTTAACAGCAACTTACATCATCCTCACAGAAGATATTTTTTAAATGTCTGTTTGTTAAAATTTCATTTTCGCTCGGCATCTGCCTTGGCAAGATAACATCATAAACTTGAGGTTTATGTGTCAAAACTAAGAGCATACAAAGCTTTAGTTATCTGATGCAGAGTATTTTAGTGTCTAAAATCAGTGCGTGATGCTGTATAAAGTTCTTGGTAGTCTGTTATTTTCTCCTGCTTTTATAAGAGTGTATGACTAGAAACGACAGACCAGCAGTTACACCAGTAGGCTTTGCTTGGCAAAACAGCAGAAATGAAGAGATGATTGAAGTTTGATTGTATTGTGTGAAGTTTGAAATATGGTGAATATCCAATACCCATGTTATGTAAGTATCATTCATTGACAGTTTTATTATGAAGATATGTGGTACCACAGGAAGGATAGATAAACACCGTGTTTACTCGTATTTCAGCTCATACTTACCAACTCAACTGCGCGCTTACCGACACAATTTCCTCAGTTCTGCCGAGCATCAAGCCTCATAGCGTTTCATTCGTAACCAAAAAAAGCCACTTGTCACTGTTCTGCAGTGCTTAATGCAGACATACTGCAGTGACTTATTTCTCTTTTTATAAACCGTCATTTGTTTTAAGGCAAACACAGCCAAAGGTCTGTGAGACAGAAAGAATTTGAAACTGAACCAATGAAGCAAAACCGAAGATGCTGGCAAAGTGAAAGTGCAGTGCGATAAGGACTGACTTTCACAAAGGACAGAATAAAATGTTTGCGTAGTGCTCGAAAGCAATTTTTCATTTCACTGCTTCTATGCAGCCTTGTGACTGTCCATTTCTTGAATTTTTCTTGAATCAATAGCGGGTTTTATTATGTCGTTTTTTTCCCGTGATCCCGTGATGTCGTTTTTTTTAGTGATCCTACATACGTAACACGTGTTTGCTTGGTTTTTTTTGTGTGTTAGTCAGATGGAAGTATTGATGATCATCAGGTTTTTGTTGTTGTTCTTTCATTATTCACCTTCTGAGAAGCTAATAAATGGTAAGTAAATGTATGATTAAAATATTTTGAAGTGAAATATTTCAAAACATTTATTTAACGCCAGATTTATGCAGACTACTGTAAGTTGCACTGCCTCTGAATGATGACATAGCTTTAAATGAGACATCCTGATTTCTCACTTCCATTTTTTTCCATCTTTTTTTGGGAGGGTCCAAAATCATTTAAAATATGCAATTGGTTAAACATACAGATGTCTGTTTAATGCGTAGATTAAAGGGTAATAAAGAAAAAGAATAACTATATAACTGTTATTTCTGTTCCACTGTTCCAAAATACTGGTTTTCACAACGTTTGCTGCTTCGGTGTTTTTAGATCCTTTTGTCAGTTGTTTCTGTGGTGTACTGAAGTATCATTACAAGCATTTCATAAGTTTCAAAGGCTTTTATTGACAATTACATCAAGTTTATGCAAAGAGTCAATATTTGCAGTGTTGGCCCTTCTTTTTCCAGACCTCTGCAATTCACCCTGCCATGCTGTTAATCAGGTTGTCAGAATTTGTAGGTTTTTGTTTGTCCACCCACCTCCTGAGGATTGACCACAAGTTCTCAACTGTCTGGGGAGTTTCCTGGCCATGGACCCAATATTTCAATGTTTTGTTCCCCGAGCCACTTAGTTCTCACTTTGGCCTTATGACATGGTGCTCCATCATGCTGGAAAAGGCATTGTTCTTCACCAGACTGTTCTTGGATGGTTGGAAGAAGTTGTTGGAGGGTGTTTTGGTACCATTCTTTATTCATGGCTGTGTTCTTCGGCAAAATTGTGAGTGAGCCCACTCCCTTGGATGAGAAGCAACCCCACACATGAATGGTCTCAGGATGCTTTACTGTTGGCACGAGACAGGACTGATGGTAGCGCTCACCTTTTCTTCTCTGGACAATCATTTTTCCTGATGCCCCAAGCAATCGGAAAGGGGCTTCATCAGGGAAAATGACTTTCCCCAGTCCTCAGCAGTCCAATCCCTGTACTTTTTGCAGAATAGCAGCCTGTCCCTAATGTTTGTCATGGAGAGAAATGGCTTCTTCGCTGCCCTTCTTGACACCAGGCCATCCTCCAAAAGTCTTCCCCTCACTGTGCGTACAGATGCGCTCACACCTGCCTGCTGCCATTCCTGAGCAAGCTTTGCACTGGTGGCACCCCGATCCCGCAGCTGAATCATCATTAGGAGACGGTCCTGGCGCTTGCTGGACTTTTTTGGGCACCCTGAAGCCTTCTTCACAACAATTGAACCTCTCTCCTTGAAGTTCTTGATGATCCGATGAATGGTTGATCTATGTGCAGTCTTGGTAGCAGCAGTATCCTTGCCTGTGAAGCCCTTTGTATGCAACGCAACAACTGCACGTGTTTCCTTGCAGGTAGCCATGGTTAACGGATGAAAAACAATGATTTCAAGCATCACCCTCCTTTTAAAGCATCCAGTCTGCTATTCTGACTCAATCAGCATGACAGAATGATCTCCAGCCTTGTGCGTGTCAACACTCTCACCTGTGTTAATGAGAAGATTACTGAAATGATCTCAGCAGGTCCTTTTGTGGCAGGGCTGAAATGCAGTGGAAATGGGTTTATTGGGATTACGTTGATGTTCATGGCAAAGAAGGACTTTGCAATTCATCTGATCACTCTTCATAACATTCTGGAGTATATGCAACTTGCCATGATAAAAACTTGTTTGTGTCAGTCTCAAAACTTTTTGGCCACGACTGTACAGTAATGTTGGCAGCATCAGCAGAAGACATTGCAAATGATACTTTTCAGCAATATAACTTTAGACTTAAAATATGAAAGCTCATCAAATGAAGATGAAAAGGAAGAATGGATGCCAAATTTACAGGAAACGCCTTTAATGGGAATGTACAAATCGTTGTGAGCTAGCCAGGGGACGTGCTATAAAAGCGAGTGTGGCTTCTTCAGGATCTATTTCCACTCACGGAGCAAAAATAAACGGAACGTTTGGTCATACTGTGTTCAAACGGTCACTTACTCAGTATTAATTTCTTGTTTATAGAACTCTTGTTTAAAAGCCACGACACTCTGCCTCCAACCTCGTGCCTACGACCGAATCACAGCCGTGTTGATATTCAGTCCAAAAGCACCCCCTCTCATGTGATCTTGCTTAAATATAGACAGATTGATGGAGAGTTTACAAGCCGTGCACACAGAAAGTGCATTTCCCCCAGGCATGGCTTCCTGCCATAAACACTATAAAATGAAAAATTCATGGCATATTATGCTGTACCGGGGCTGCAATTAAAACATCATGTGTGCGATATGTAATAGTTTCCAAAACATGATAAATACCGATTTCTCCTGGAGCTCTGCGTATAGGTACCAATCACCTTGCAAGTAACCACTTTTTTTTTAAGAGATGAAAAGGTGAATTCTTTATGCAGAACATGATATCTACAATGACTTTATTTTATTTATTTTTAAACAAATTGGTAGGTACTGCCGGGGGAATGAGAGCTCCACACCTGAGAGTTTTCTACACATAATCAGCTTCACACAACCTTCAAAGCATGTACAGCCTTATTCATGTAGGGGTATTTATTATGATGAATGGAGAGATGAGTGGATGTTTTTCTACTGTGTTTCACACCAGGTGCAGATTTAAAGGCTGGTCTTTAATATAGAAGGTTGTGTGCAACTTTGACAGGTGGCATTTACTAGCTGCATCCGGGTCGTTCGTTCTTATTTGTTACAGATAAAATAATTGTTGACGCTGTTGTATTTCAGAATCTGAGTGAAGCTGATGCAACAACAAAAAAAAAAGCTGGCTTGTATCCAAATAGAACAGCAACACGTCAGTATAATTACCCGGAAATTATGTGTTTCAGCACAAAAGTAGAGCCCTTGATGTGCTATACATAAACAGCTAATATTGTCTGACAAGTGTGCACTGCATCACAGCGCAATACATGCACTATCTCTTCATTCTCTAGAGTCTGTTTACATGGCGTATACGTCACTATGCTTAAACATGCCCAAGATCTTACCTTTTGGGTTTTCTCTTCAGTTCTAGTTTGGGACTATAAGTTTTTTGTAATGAGCTGGTTCAGGAGCAGTAGGATCTGGAATAAACTTTTGACTTTCTTAAATGAAAGTGTTTTCCTGAGTTGCAATGCTAAAATTGAAATTGCAGCATTTAACGCACATGTGTATTTGTGTTTTCCAGATGGTCGATGGGATATGCGGAGGATTATTGGAAGGAAAATTCTGAGCCCCATGACAATTTTGTGCAATTTCTGCATGAAGAGAGAGTAGCTCGATTTTACTCCGAAGCCATTAGTAACTGACAATTAATATCAAGCGGCACACAGATGCAGCCTTGCGCTGCTTTGCCTGAAGCCTCATTACTAATGGCTAGGATGCTACTTGATGTTCAGCAACCTAAACACACATAAAACACTTCATGATGCCTTCAAAAGTGTCATGCCTATATGTGTTGACAGTTGTTTGTTGGGCAAGTGCCCTGTGGTATCTCAGCATATCCAGACCCACAACGTCGTTGGTTGGGCAGCTGACCGTGCCGGCACGCAAGACTGTTAAGCCCCAAAGGACCCCCAACACCACGTTCAACAACATCCGAACCCGTCCCTTAAACCCCCACACGTTCGATTTCATCATCAACGAGCCCAAGAAATGTGAGACCAACGTGCCATTCCTGGTGATCCTCATCAGCACAACCCACAAGGAGTTTGATGCTCGGCAGGCGATCCGGGAGACGTGGGGTGACGAGAGCACGTTCAGCGACCTTCGCATCGTGACGCTCTTCCTCCTTGGCCGCAGCACAGACAGCATGCTCAATCAGATGGTGGAGCAAGAGAGTCAGATCTTCCATGACATTGTAGTGGAGGACTTTGTGGATTCCTACCATAATCTGACTCTGAAGACGCTGATGGGTATGCGCTGGGTTGCCACCTTCTGCAACCAGGCCAAGTACGTGATGAAGACAGACAGCGATATTTTCGTCAACATGGACAACCTGGTGTACAAGTTGCTAAAACCAGACACCAAGCCCAGACGGAGGTATTTCACAGGCTACGTCATAAATGGCTCACCTATCCGGGATATGCGCAGTAAGTGGTACATGCCCAGAGACCTGTACCCAGAAAGTAAGTACCCGCCGTTCTGCTCCGGCACGGGCTATGTCTTCTCAGCAGATGTGGCCGAGCTGATCTATAAGACTTCCCTTCACACCCGTCTGCTTCACCTGGAGGATGTTTACGTCGGCGTTTGCTTACGGAAGCTTGGCATTCACCCGTATCAGAACAGTGGCTTCAATCACTGGAAAATGGCTTACAGCCTCTGCAGGTACCGTCGAGTCATCACAGTGCACCAGATCTCTCCTGAAGAGATACACCGGATCTGGAACGACATGTCCAGCAAGAAACATCTCAAATGTTAGTAACGCCTGATGAATACCATCTGTCTTTGCCAGTTTTTTATACACTGGACATAAAGAGACACGATGTGCATCTGTGAAGCATAAAGAGCGTCATACAGCGTTCTCCTTACAAAGCCCCAAGAACAGCCTTGGACACCTTGAGCCGTTTGTAAGTGCAGTAGGTTAAAGGTCACGTCAAGATGATCCAACAGCGCAGAATATGCTACTGTTGATGTGCAACTGTAAAGTACACTGATGTATATATATTGGCAGTGTGAGTGTTATTGCCGTGCCAGTCTAATTGCATCAAGAGAGGGTGCACTGTGCTTTTTATCTGAGTACCTTAAAAGCTAATTTCCTGCATAAACAGTCTTCTGCACTGTAGTAATTTAGCTCATCAGCTCAACAAAGAGTTAGATGAAACCAAACATGAATGTCCTTGATGTTATTTCTTTTCACTGCACATAGTTTTGTTGGATGTAATTAAGTGTTGATGCATTCAGCACTAATGATGAACGAGTGTTCAACTAATATTGTTCAAAAAGTGTTCCAACAGATGCGTTTGTTTCACGTGGAAACGCCCAAATTCTGTTTGTTTACATGTTGGTGTGTTTAAAAAAGAAAAATCCTTCTTTTCTGGGAAAAAAATATGTAAAGATGTATAACTCATTATTTATAATAACAGCTATAACAAATTATTTATTTCTGTAATCAGTGCTTAGCTACTATCCTTTCTTCAGATCCAGCTGACTCATCTTTGTATTATTGCTGCATATACATATAGTATATTGATTACTTACCACTTAGTACTCTGTAAGTATTCTCTAAAGCGCATTTACTGTATTTGGTAAAAGGCACTGCAAAGACGTTCCTTGGAGGAATGTTCATCATGTATATGTTACATATTAATCGACAAGAAGAACTTTAATGAAAATGACTGGAAACTTTATATTTTCTAAAACTTAATTGTGGGGGGGCCAAATCTTAATTTTCCTGTGTTTATTTTTTTATTCACTCATACTTTTAACCAATTTGTGTCCTTTAATTGTGAAAAGCATAAATAATGGGAAAACTGTCCCATTGGGAGTTTGTTGTATCGTTGCATTATACTGTGGATTTTTTTTAACATAAAAACGCAAGCTTACAGCAGCTTCTGTTTCATTTTTCTTTCTTTCATTTTATTTTCATTAAATTGCATATATGATCAGTGATCCCTCTCAGGTTAACATGCACTTTACTTGTAAATTTGTTTTCATTTTTACTGTTTATTAACGCACTCTGTTGTTTCTGCGGCCGTAATCACATAGAATATTATCTTACCACTGAGTTTTCCTAAGCAGCACCAAACATCCCGAAGAGGTTCTCCTTAAAACCTATTGATCAAATCCAAACAAGTAGCACAGTACTTTTAAAGCATGATGTCATTAAACATACACTGATCTGCCCCAAGATTAAATCCACCTGCCTAATATTGTATAGGTCCCAGCTGTGCCACCAAAACAGCTCCGACCCGTCGAGGCGTGTACTTAACATGATCTCTGAAGGTGTGTTGTGGTATCTGGAAACGAGACCTTAGCAGCAGATGCTTTAAGTCCTGGAAGTTGCAAGCTGGGGGCTCCATGGATTGGACTCGTTTGTCCAGCACATCCCACACACACTCGATCAGATTGGGAATTTGGAAGCCAACTCAACACCTTGAACTCTTTACAATGTTCCCCAAACCAAAGAAAATGTTATTCATCAGACCAGACTACTTTCTTCTTTTGCTCCATGGTTCAGTTCTGATGCTCACATGACCATTGTAGGTGCTTTTTGCACGAGCACTCCGACTGGTCTCCGGCTACGTGGCCCTATACACAGCAAGCCAAGATGCACTGTGTGTCCTGATACTTTTCTGTCATAGCTAGCTTGAACTTTTCAGCAGTTTGAGCCACAGTAGTTTCTGTCGGCTCAAACCACATGGGCTAGCCTTCACTCCCCTTGCACATTAATGAGCCTTGACCCTGTCATTGGTTCACCCTTGTCCTTGGATTACTTTTGGTTGGTACTAACCACTGCATACCAGGACCACCCCCATGACCTGCTGTTTTGGAGATGCTCTGACCCAGTCGTCTAGCAATCGCAATATGGCCATCATCAAAACTGCTCAAATGCTTACGTTTGCCAATTTTTCCTGCTTCCAACATATCAGCTTTGAGAACTGACTCTTCACTTGCTGCCTAATATATCCCCCAACATTGACAGGTACCTTTGTAACCATATAATCGATGTTACTCATTTCACCTGTCAGTGGGTTTAATGTTATGGCTGATCAATTTATAGAACACGTGAACCAGACTGCACCATTAATCACCTGCAGTCATTTAGGATTGTTTGTGATTCAGTCTCACTGACTTAGCAGTCCTCTGGTGTAAGTTTTCACAGCCGTAAGCACAGAACTTTTCTTTTAGTGCTAAAACACATTGTACATTGTAACTCTTACACAGAAAAAAGTATTAATAATCACTTCAAGATTAATACACCCCCTTTTTTCGAGCCTAAAGGTTCTTAGCGAATATGGCCTCTGGTTTAAATTGCAAACTACTTTTATGTCATTTCTGAGTAGGACATCTTTCCTTGACTTTAGCTGAGTGCATTTTAAGGAGACTGATTTAAAGGTTTCATTATCATTACCACATGTGCATTTCCTCTGAATAGTCTTCATCTTCCGATTATGTGATCATAAATGTCTTCTGGCTTCCAGCTAGAGAAAATTGCAGCAGGTTTACAGGTGTCTGCCAACACTGCCTAGTGTTGAATAATTTGCATATTAAACATGCAAGGAAGATGTTCGTCTGCTCCAAAAAGCAAAAGCACTGCAGCAATTTGTACTTCTCTTATTCACATTTCACCACAACTCACCACCCTGAAGGACTCGCCTGCCTCTCACCCTGGCAAACAATGTCACTTGGCTGGAAGCCTAGTGATCACAAGTTGTGCCAAGTAATCCTGTCCCCAAACTCTCTTACAGCCTCTGACAAATAGAGTCAATCTTTGGGATTTTCTGCATGTGGCTGTGAGATGCACTAAGAGACAGAGTGGCTATTTCAGGATAGAAATGGCTGTTTTTATGGGAAGGTGGGTATGAAGATAATGTTATGACATTAAAGCATTATTGGTCTTACAGAATCAAACTCATTTACACATGAAATATATGAGCCACCTCAATCATTTTGCCATATAGTCTGTGGGCGTTTGTGATGCTGTACGCAGCCAGCGCTGATCGCTGGATATAAATTTACCAAACAGCCCAGCTGGCCTTGAAGTTCAGAAAAGCCTCTATGGAATCACGGGGACGAATAGAGTGAGTAGAATTTAACTTGAATTTAATTTGATCTAATATCTGATCTGCTTGATGAATTATGTTAAATTATGATGAAATCAATAACTGTCTTTGTAAAGGATTACGAGAGTAGTATTCAATTCCAGCACCTGGGCGTCCAGTCTGTTAATGATCATCCTTTTAGGCTTTGCTATTTTGCTGCACTTTTCAATTTTGCTGAAACAAATCATGTGCAACAGAACGCAGAAATGCTTAAACCAACACAAATTCATAAAATAATATTTATTGTAATATTAAGCGTATATTTTTCAAGTATGGTTGAAAATGGAGTGATCTGGAATGACTGTACTTGTTTTTGGAATCATGACTAATCTCATACAGTAGTCAACTTTTGGTTAGGAACCTCCTTCTGTTATAAAAATCAGACAGATGCATGCTGGCTAATGCAGCGGGATATTGCGGCGACTTCTTTATACTCAGCAGCTGACGTTTTTTTCCCTCCTGTCATATCACAGTTCAAGTGTGCATTACAGTTTGAGCTTTCTGTCATAAAACAAAGAGTTAGAGGTTAAATCTGGAGGTTTTCCAAGGGAGAAGCACGTGTACGTTGTACAATCCAAAATCAAAGTGCATTAAAGCTTCGTCGTTTCAACATGAGCCACTTGCCAGTGAAAATACTTTTAAATGGAGCTATCTGCTGGAAAGCAGCTTTGTTACCCATGTTCTTAGGCACGGATTAATGAACAAGGCACCTCTAAGCAGTTAAGCGTCAACACTGTCCTGAAAAATAAGCAAGTACATTTGCACATGGCAGCATTCTCAGTTCTCACCTCCCACTCCCTGTCGGACAAACAGTTTCTTTCATTCTTAGTGGATTAAATATTTTGTGTACGTGCAGTACAGTACAGTTCACGTTTACAACAGTATTCATTACAGAATCGTGAAGAGTAATGTGCTTATTTTGTCATAAATAACATAACTTAGATTTGGAAGAAGGGAGAACTTCAATTAACCGACTTGACACCAAGTTTTCAGTGTTAATGTGCACATCAGAAAAATTCATCTTTCCAAACAAGGAAAGGAAAATTGAAGGCTTTTCTCAATAAATAAATAATAATAATAATAATAATAATAATAATAATAATAATAACTTGCTGAAAACAATTGTAACAATTATAATGAGATAAACTCTAATTATTTTTCTTTTTGTGATTGCTGGCTACAGCCACCTGAGAGCATCAAGTTAGCAGGGCTGAGGGAAAGAGGGAGGTGGAATGGTCAGGAAAGACATTGCAGGAGCAGAATGCAGGGCAAGAGAAGCGAACTGCGTGGTGGGTGTGTGTGTAGGTGTGTGTGTGTGTGTGTTATTTAGTTATTGACAGAATGCTTAGTTATTGACAGAAGGTAATTAAAATGAGGACAGAGCTGAGAGAGGAGCATTAGCTGGGAGCAAGCTGGAGATGGATCCTAAACCCCCAGTCTGCCATTCTTTAGCATTCAGTCTCTCTGTTCAAAGCCTTCTTCCTTCTCCCATCTTCTTCTCTTCCCTCAGAGGTACGCCATCAGGTAACACTGAGCTGGGCAAAGCCAATTAGCTTCACCTCGTCAGGGATCTCTGTACTGTCACAGCCAGATGCCTACACACACACACACACACACACACACACACACACACACACACACACACACACACACACACACACACAC
>JAQLOM010000034.1:15716108-15726148 GCA_030068315.1 Chrysichthys thysi
CTTATCTTTGGGTGGCATAATGATGGCACTGGGCAGAAAAACAGTGAAAAACACCAAATAATCGCTGAAAAAAACAGTATAGCTTCACAACGACCACAGCTCAACCGACACTTGTAAGCAACTAGTAGCGCTTACATCTAGCGGACAATTGCTGAACTACCTGTATCACTTCACAACACCCGGGATTTTTAAACTTCGGACATTCTGGCTAATGGATTATATATTCAGACCAGCGGATTTTGTCCGTTGCATCCGATATCCATTAATGCGGTGTCCGTGGATGAGAGGATCGACTGTATCAACAAATGTTCAACGCAGATTAAAAGGCACAATCAATCAAGAGTGGAAGTGCTAAATTACCACCTTCAATGTAAATGTGAGACTAACTAAACCGATGTTCAATTTAACCCGCCGGGGTTAATTCAAAGTTTAATTCAGCACTTCAGCACTTTTGAAATGTTATATATAATGTTAAGTCTTAAGTTCAAGGTTATTTGGACTTTGATTCCATCTTTGGCTCATTCTTCCTGCATGCACGTTCAACCAAAAGACAAAGAAAAAACTAAACTGAAGCTCGCAGTGCAAAATCTTTACCATGAGGTTACAGTTGCTTAGCAGCAAAAGCAGTTGAGGCTTTTGAAGATGGCTGCAGATTTTCTTTTTTACTTAATTACAGCGTTGCACACTGTAATGCCAGGGTGCTAAATTAACACCTACTATGTACATCTGAGACTAGTGTAACTAGACTGGGCTCCAAAGTTCCCTGCAGCTGTTAATTCAACACCGATCATTGGACTATACAGTAGCTCAATAATGACTTGTTAATCGGTTCTACTTTCACGGTATATTTCGTTGGCTTTTAACATTCCTAGCTATCTTCTATATTGTTGAATGATGCAAAATAAGCTATAAAGCAAGCTCAAAAAAGAGACAAACTGCAAAACAGACAGTAAATAAGAATGACAGTGGATGCGAATGAAAGACAGAGTGAAAACAGCTCAGTAGTTGTTCTATATATAGGGATTGCTAGATGCGGAGATGTTAAAAGGTTTCCTCCAGGCCTGTCTAGGTTGCACAGCCTCTCAGCATGGGACACGAGGTTAGTGAATCAAGACAAATCACATTCACTTCCACACACAGCCCTCACCTGGGGATGCTGAATGGACAGGCCTTCTATAGGGACATTGTTGGCATTCACTTCTACCTGCAACAAAAAAAAAAAAACCGGACGCATTTGGGAAGAGGAAGAATAGCAAGCTCTTTCTCATTCAGCGTTTGGGAAATAGCTTCTGAACATTCACAAAGCCCAAGAAAAAATGTGACCATACACACGTGCTCATATCTCAAGTGTTACATTCATACTGTATTCAATGCTCGGTGTTGGGTTTTCCATAGTAGTCAAATATTCTCCATTCGTATATCACTTATTTTATTAGACAATCAATGCAAGACCCCGGCATTGTAATTACATTATTAAGCAATCCTTCAGTGGATAATTAAAATTGGGTTATGACCAAATGTGGTTAGAGGCACTGTCTGTCTGTTAGTCCTGTTTGCATTTACGGTTGCACATTTATAATTGCTGGAATATGTCTCTTCCTTTTCAAGTACCATCACGCATACCACACTGCTGATAAGTTAACCGTAAACATACGCTTCAATGTGAGGAGAGAAAAGGAACACTTACATGCTGGTTTTCATCTCTGACCCTCCGTGACTGAAAAGCAATTAAGAGACAGGATTATATTATGTACGTTTTCTCCCACAAAGAATGATAGACAGATGTAGCTGTTTATGTAGAAGTGTAATCAGCACTGGCTCATTTGCATTTATGATAAACAATACGCAGAAGCAATGCATCCCTAGCCTCATTAGCACACGCTGATTTTCAGTGGAGGGGGTTTGATTTTTATTCCTGACTTGAGCTCACAGTGAGTTGTACGTTCCACATGCACCAATCAAAGAGAATAACAAAGCGGAGAGGTGTGTCTTCTGCCTGAGTATGCTGCTTTAAAGCCCAAAGAACAAGCCTCTCATTAAGGATACAGATACGTACGCAGAGTAAAATATTTACAACTAGGGCTGTATGGAACATTCATAAGCGTCAGAGGCTGTAGACCTCATGAAAACTTAATGTTGTGATAGTTTATTGTCCAGCAAAGGCACATACATTTAACGGAAAGACAGTGCCTGAATACTTGCGTGGTTATTGCGTTTTCCTCGTACCAACTGAAACGTACAGAATAAGATCACACCTACCCGTCCTTGATTGACAGCTGCCTTCCCTTCTTCACTCCTTTCATCCATCTCGTCGTCACTCCATTCCCAGTCTCCATCCTCCGTCTTGTGCAAGCGACCGCTCGATCCTGGCACTCGTCTCACCTAAGCGGGCCACAGACATTCTCATGCCGGTGTAAAACGTCACAGGCTACGGTTTTACCCTGGCCAAGGGCAGCACACAGTCTTCGAAATTCATTCAGTTTGTGAGTCGGTTTACTTTGACTCTGAGAACCTGCGGCGATGTCTCATAATTGTTAATCAATAAAAGGGATATCAGTTTATTTCCTGAAGTGACAAACCCATTGCAGTGAATTATTACATTTCGCCAAGCATATTGGGATGTTGGTGCATGTGTAAAATACATTGTTCAGCAACGGCGAAATATAAGGTCAAATTTATAAATAAATGGCTAAGAGCATAAACCTATTCAATTTTTCCCTTTGGATTTTTTTTTTAAATTAACAAATGCATGAACAGTGGTGCCAAATCATATCATATACAGAAACTCCTTCTAAACAGACCTAACTGTCCAGTATAAGCTGCTCCCGGAATCAGCTTTGTTCTGATAAAAATCTGAACAAATCCAAATACTTTTCTATCTTAACCTGGACATGAATTTAGATCCAAATTTAGATCCTTAAACTCCTGGTTTATTATTTAGATATTCATGCTGAAGCATATTATTCAATGATTACAGTGAAAACAACAGGATAAATCTATGTAGTTGCGATAATGACGATATTTCCGTGTTTAATCCAGGGCATTTTCCGGGTTAATTTAATTTTAAAGAGACCTGAAATCATCTGCATTTACAAGAAACGAAAAATCGTTTACATGCACACACCACCACACAACACATCTAAGTGCACACACATGTACACACCAGTTGAAAAGATTGACTAAATCTAAAGGCCTACAACTTTACTAAGCACTCCAAGCTGAAAGGCAGCTACAGCAAAGAGTCAAATGATGAAGCATGTACCCTTCTCCCGGCATCATGCTCTCTCTCCGAACACACCAGCTCACCAGCGTCCCTTTGCCTCTCCGCTGGCACCTTCAGCAAAATAATACATAAATAAACAAATATATATATATATATATATATATATTATCTATTCAGTCTCACAAACATCATCTACAAGCTCTGAGTGTGTGAATATGATGAAAAGGTCACCAATCCTAGACCTCCCACCTACACATAAAAAACAAACATTTCATGTGCCAAAACACCCACTGCGCTATGACTGCCTGCATACAGATTTACTCACCTTTATTACTCACTCTCTAATATGCCAAAAGCACAACATATACTGTGTAAAACACAATTCACAGAGTGGCAAGAGAAAGGAAGTAGTGGAATTTGCTCTTGATATTCTGGGCCTGCAATGTTTCCGTCTCTTCAGCAGAGCATCTACAGCTCTAGTGAATGCATGCCATAAAATAATTATTCAAGATGAGATAATTAGGCACTAGCCACGCCTGTCCTGCCAAATCAAGCTCATTGTGTAGCTCCTGACATCCTGCCTGACTGAAACCAAAGAACTCATCTGCCCCCTGTTGGCCAAACAGCAACACTACCGCAGTTCAGACAGCGCCATGAACGTGTGTGCCGTGTTCATATCACTGCTCAGACAAATGAACACTTGGTGGCCAGTTTATCCAGTCATATGTCAACAGCTAACTGAACTGAAAGATTTCTGATCCACGAAAAAGAGTCAGTTCGGCCCACGCCGATGAAAAAATTCCAACTGTGAAGTCAAATAATGGTTTAAGTCATTCAGTGTCCTCGCGCTGCTTTCTCAAGGTCATCAGACCAGCACATTTTTCCACATTTATCCGAGTCTACTCGAGTAAAGGTTTGAAAAAAGGGGATGGCATTCATCCATCGACATCGGTCACTGCAGTGCAGTGGCTCTGGTAAAGTCTCACTTGAGCAAAGCCAGAAAGAGTGAGCTGTAAAGCAAGAGAGAGAGGAAATTGGATCCGGTTTTCAGAGGTGCTCAGGTCAAAGAATCCTCAAGTGACTATGTTTCTTGTGCTCTCCATTTCCACAATAACTATACACGTTTCTATCAAACAAGGTGAGTACCCGACACGGAGTTGAAAGACAGAAACCTTCTAAAAGCTCACTATTTCATAAGAGCCTCGTTGAACAATGAAACCAATTAAACCACCACAGTGTGCTCTCATTTTATGATCTGTTGCAGCAATGCCTGCCAAGTAACAGCAGCATCTGCTTAGAAGTCCAATTATTCAGTTGTGCTGCCATAATCATCTTCTCCATAGTGCTATAAAAATTGCATTTCCCAACGGCCCCCATCCCTGCATACTAAGATCAGGATGACTGCGACTGCATTCAGAAGCATTCAGACTCCTAAGCCCATCGGATGTGACTGTATGACGCTTTCTGCGCTCTTTCTCTGTGTTAATGCTAATTCACTGACTGTAATCAATTACCTAATGCCGAAACAGCTACGCAATCCCCTCCAGAGGGAAGACGAAAGCCATTGTGAACCCTTATAGTGACGCAGCAATACTAAAGTGGTGTAGTAATTATGAAGCTTTTAGTCTTATGCCACTTCTTGCTGGGATTTAAAGTATATTCTGCAAAGATAATTCCAGCTTCTATTATAATTGAGCCACTTATCACATAGAAAAGTACTACAAATGATATAAATGGACTTCCTGTAAATTCAGAGGTGAGTTGCAGCTTTGGCTTTTTTAGCCTCACACCTTTCGTCCACGTTACATCCTGTTAATACATTCCCTCTTATGCATTCTCTGTTCTTTCTTTTTCTTGTTTTTTTTAAGGCTGGTGGCAGAATTGTGACCTCAGGCTGTGCTCTCTCACATTCAGTTAGACTGTGAGTAAAAAGCAGCCTAGCATGCAAATGGTTGTGTTTAAGTGGAGCGCTCGGTTGCCTAAGCAGCCACATTAAACCCCATTTGTCTTTGTCTCCTGTCAGGGCCTTAGATACGCTACAGTCCCCTAAATGCAAAGTTGACGCTGCGTTCGTTGCACATGGCCGACGTTTTCTACTTGCTCCCGCTTCCTACCCGATTGCGTTTGTGCACTGACAAACAGATACAAAGGCTACACAGTCTACAGAAACAAACAACACACGGTTTGGCAGCGGTGCAGCTGTCTGGGACATTTACTGCTTAAAATAGAGCAGGCCAAATGACCAAAAAATGGAAGAAAGTCACCACTTTTTCAGCAAGGTGGGCGGTCTTTGAATCAGAGATTAACTCATTCATTCATTCATTCATTCATTCATTCATTCATTCATTCATTCATTCATTCCAGCCTGTGCAGAACTTGACACAATTACTTGCAACCATGTCTCATCTCTAATGCACAGACTTTTATACTATTGTCCAGATCATTATTTTATATTTACAAATGACATTTGAATTCATTCATGAGAATGGTATTAATATTTGCAAGGCTAGTTCCCTAACTGTTACTTTGGTTTTCTCTTCTTTTTAATTAATATTAACAAAATGACCTTAATTCTCTTGTTTAAGGTCATGTTTAAGAGAACACAGAGGCTGGAAAAAGCCACAACACCCATGATCAGGAATCAGATCAATACAATGTTAAACTCATTTTAGCCTGCATCCAAAGACAATAAAGGAAATGTCTAAATAAGCCTTGATTTTTTACATACATGTAGTGTTATACATGATTTGGCTTATGTGTATATTCTATTAATATATGTGTTATTCTGTGAATTAGTTATATGATAGTAAATATACTGTAATAGTGTTGTCTTTTATATAGTTGGCAGATATTCAAACAGACAAAGAAACTGATCGCATGACGTAATGTCGCTGGACGGACAATGTCATGAATCCCCCCTGTCAAAGCATAGCGTGTTTCCCAGCACAATGATGCTGGTGCTGCTCTTGTGTTTTGTTTTGCGTTCTGTCCACATGCTTTCTGTTTACATTGCCATATGCCTTTGTTTTGTTCCTGTCTCAGCCTCGTCCCCGTCCTGCCATTTGTTAACTAGTGTGTGCACCTGTTCTGTGTTAGCCTTTAATTATTGTGTCTGTTCCTTACCTCGATGCAGACTTACTAACAGCTTTGTTTCCTGCTTTATATTTCCATGTTCTGTGTTGTGTCTTTACCCTCGCTTGATCTACTGTTTATGATTATAGATATTCCTTCAATGATGCTGCCCGCCGGTGCTTTGGCCTATAACACTGATTACTGGACAAACGGTGAGTTTACACCCTTGTACTCCATGTTACACAGTTCTTTTTTTAACTCATCATTGGTCCGTGCAATTTAATCACAAAACTAAAACCTACTGACCTTACAATTATGTTTCCTCAGTGTCTCATTCTCACAAAACCCACAGAAATGAATGGCACCCAGTGATATACAGTGGTGTGAAAAAGTGTTTGTCACTTTTCTGGTTTCCTGCTTTTTTGTATATTTGTCACACTGAAATGTTTCAGATCATCAAACAAATTGAAATATTAGACAAAAGATAACACAAGTAAACACAAAATGCAGTTTTTAAATGAAGGTGTTTATTATTAAGGGGGAGGTGGGGGGGGGGGGGAATCCAAACCTACATGGCCCTGTGTGAAAAAGTGATTGCCCCTCCTTTTATAGCATAAATTTACTGTGCTGTATCACATCTTTGGAAAGCTGAGTTCAATTTCTCTAGCCACGCCTAGGCCTGATTACTGCCACACCGGTTCCCAATCAGGAAACCACTTAGATAGGACCTGCCTGACAAAGAGGAGTAGACCAAAAGATCCTCACAGGAACAAATGAGAAACAAAGTAATTGAGATTTATTAGTCTGTAAAAGGTTATAAAGCCATTTCTAAAGCTGTGGGACTCCAGCGAACCACAGTGAGAGCAATTATCCACAAATGGCGAAAAAATGGAGCAGTGGTGAACCTTCATAGGAGTGTCC
This sequence comes from Chrysichthys thysi, assembly GCA_030068315.1. NCBI lineage: Eukaryota > Metazoa > Chordata > Actinopteri > Siluriformes > Claroteidae > Chrysichthys > Chrysichthys thysi. The sequence goes on from JAQLOM010000034.1 coordinate 15,723,325, forward strand.
GGCCGACCAAAATTACCCCAAGAGTGCAGCGACGACTCATCCAAGAGGTCACAAAAGACCCCAGAACAACATCCAAAGAACTGCAGGCCTCAGTTGCCTCAGGTAAGGTCAGTGTCCATGACTCCACCATAAGAAAGAGACTGGGCAAAAATGGCCTGCATGGCAGACTTCCAAGACGAAAACCACTGCTGAGTAAAAGGAGAATAAAGGCTCATCTCAGTTTTGCCAGAAAACATCTTGATGATCTCCAAGACTTTTGGGAAAATACTCTGTGGAGTGACGAGACAAAAGCTGTTTGAAAGGAGAGTGTCCCGTTACTTTGTGGCATTTCAGAAAAGGAACATCATACCAACAATAAAATATGGTGGTGGTAGTGTGATGGTCTGGGGCTGATTTGCTGCCTCAGGAACTGGCAGGCTTGCTGTGGTAAATGGAACCATAAATTCTGCCGTCTACCAAAACATCCTGAAGGAGAATGTCCGGCCAGCTGTTCGTGACCTTAAGCTGAAGCGCACTTGGTTCTGCAGCAGGACATTGATTTAAAACACACCAGTAAGTCCACCTCTGAAGGGCTTAATAAAAACAAAAGGAAGACTTTGGAGTGGCCTAGTCAAAGTCCTAACCTGAATCCGAATGAGATGCTGTGGTATGACCTTAAAAAGGCTCAAAACCCTCCAATGCGGCTGAATTACAACAATTCTGCAAAAATGAGTCGGCCAAAATTCCTCCACAGTGCTGTAAAACATTCATTGCTTGTGTTTGTTTGCAGTTGTTGCAGCCAAAGGTGGCCCAATCAGTTAGTAGGTTTAGGGGCAATCACTTTTTCACACAGGGCCATGTAGTTTTGGATTTTTTTTTGGATGTCTAATATTTAAATTTGTTTGATGATCTGAAACATTTAATTGTGACAAACATACAAAAAAAAGGAAATCAGGAAGGGGCCAAACACTTTTTGACACCACTGTATGTCTATATATTTTAGTCAAGAGTTTCAGAGCACAGCTGTACAACAAGGTTCACTCGAAATGTTTATATCTTATAATGTATGTGAGGGTGGACAAGACTGCTCAGTGAGTGTCCACAGTGCTGCAACATTATCACTCCTCATACTTCTCTCGATTTCTGCATATGTAGTAATTTTTTTTCCTTTATGTATTCGTAAGAAGCATGCAAAAGCTTTAAATAAAAAGTTGTGATTAATGTGTTTACCTCGGCTGCTTTAAATAAAGAAAAAAAGTGTGCAACCCAAAATCCCCAAGTCAATATTTAACAACAGAAAAGTTCAGCCTACAGAATATATATATATATATATATATATATATATATATATGTGTATATATACACACTGTATATATATATCTGTGTGTGTGCATGTGTGTATATACATTATATGTGTGTGTGTTTTATTTTTTTGTTTGTTTTGTCTAATTGCCATAATCAGATGGCAGGCGTGCACCTGAACACCACAGAAAGTCTGTAATGGAAACGCTGAAAGGCGTCTTTAACCTAGTGGAAAAAGAAGCAGTGTGTAGCAGCAGTATTCTAAAAAGGAAGTCCCACACTGACCAAGCCTCACACACCACAGCAAGTCAGTACAGGGTGCACTGTGATGGCCCTGGTGGCTCAAAGCAATGTGTCATGAATATGAAATACCTTTTTAGCTCTTTGGCTTATATTTGGTCCTTTGCTAAGCAGCTTTTCAATCAAGTGTTCCCGGTTCTAGAACGGTAAAGCAGACAAGAAATGGTTTTAAACTTTAAAGCACAACAAGCTATGTGAACTGCATGGAAAATAAATAAATGAAACTGCACCTTGGCTTTTTGGAAGAATTTACATTTCAAAAGTTCTGCCGCAGTTGGCCTGTGGTGAAAAAGACGTGAAAAGTGAGTATGTGAGTATGTAAACATGTCATGTGGGCATTCTTAAAATAGACTTATATTTCCTGCATTAACCAAAATATGTAATTAAGGAAGGGTCCCCTGCATACAACAGCGAATATTAAGCGTAATTACATATGCACAGAACGTATTTTAGAGTAAGCCGTTGGTATAACTACTGGCATGGGCTCATGTATATCAATTTGACCGTAATTGAGTTTTTCTACTGGGAGCTTTATAACACTGAATCCCTTTATTGATTGTGACTGAACATATGGCACAAAGTAGAGGCCCAGAGAGACCTTTTGTTTTCTTTTTTTTTCTTTGCTCACCAAAAAGCACACTGAAAAAGGTAATTACTCAGTAAACTTTCAAAAAAAATTGTTGCTATCATAACTCGTTGTTCATCTCGATTTCTTAATTGGAAAATATCACAATGTACCTCTTAGTTGGATCCTTTTGAAGGCACAGAGTTATTAGTTTCCTAAAAGATTTCCCGTATTTCTTTAGCATCTCTTTGTCTTCCACTTCTGTCTCTAAGGTTGGGGGATCATTCTGCAGTGTCAGCATTAAGACCTACACAACCGGGTGAGGAAATCAAGGTAACAATTAACATCGAGGTAACGGTTGGTCAAAGAAAAGCACTGCACTGCACTGCAAGATGTCTCGATTAGACGTTGAAATATACAAAATTTACAAATGCTTTATATACCACAGAGGTCGGGAAAAAATGGTGGCACATATAGCATTATTATTTGGGTAAGAAAACTTATATTTACAACACAGCACAACCTTCATGGCACAACTATGTCAGTCGTGCTTGTTATAGAGTCATACACTATATATTGTCCCAATATATATTCTATAGAGTCTCTAGTCTCTACAGTCAGACTCTATAGTCTCTACAGTCAGACTCTGTAGTCTCTAGTCTCTACAGTCAGACTCTA
>JAQLOM010000034.1:15738033-15750654 GCA_030068315.1 Chrysichthys thysi
TGCCACAGATGTCGCAACGTTTGAGGGAGCGTGCAATTGGCATGCTGACTGCAGGAATGTCTACCAGAGCTGTTGCCTGTGAAATGAATCTTTTCTCTACCATAAGCCATCTTATATTTTTGTTCAGTATATATACTAGCTGATTACCCAGTGGCTTCGCTCACTGAGTGCAAGGGGAAAAAAATAAAATGCGGTATTTATAAAATACGTTTGTTAATTACCAATTTTATTTTTCAACAGATAGTGGTCATACGCCATTTCCGTTTCAAACGCGAAAAGAATGTTATATATTTAGATCAAAGTTTTTTAAAAATATATGACTTACCAAATAGGTGTTTATTTCTTTTCAGTTTCAGTAAAATAACTCTCACACAAATAATAACAGTTCGTGAAGATGATATAAAAATGGCGTCCACAATTATGGCAGACGCTCTTATACAGAGCGACATACATTTATTTCATTTATACAACTGAGCAATTACAGGTTAAGGGCCTTGCTGAAGGACCCAGCAGTGGCAGCTTGGCAGTGCTTGGAATTGAATTCCCAACCTTCCAATCAGTAGGCCAATGTCTTAACCCCCTGAGCTAACCCCTGCCGAACTCAGTGCTAGTTACACTGTTTCCGGTCATACGCACGTATAATATGTTCTGTGGTCATATGTCATTTCTGTTTCAAACGTGAAAAGAATTTTATATATATAGAAATAAATGTGATTCAGAGTTTAGATTCTTCAAAGTAGCCAGAAGTTACCTATATGATAGCTTTATATACTTTTGCCATTATCTTAACCAGCTTCATGAGGTAGTCACCTAGAGTGCTGTTCAATTAGCAGGTGTGCCTTGCCAAAAGTAAATTTTTGACAAGCAAAACAAATATGTTGTTTTTTTAATTAATCAAAGTTAATCAAAAGCCATAATGTGCCTTTCAAGTGATAAAAATAAAGAAAAGCCTATGTATGTTTTTATATATAGTGTAGGTGTAGTTTTATACATATATACAGGGTTTCCCTAGTTAGTTGAGCTAGTTGTGGTGACTCCATGGTTAAGGCTTTGAGTTACAAGACCCTAAACTTTCAGGTCAGTTGTATCTTGCATCAGTTGTAAGTTTTTCCTAAGAGCTTTTGTCAGAGAAAATTTTGGAATAAAATGCTCTTTGGCTCCAATAAATTGCAAAAATACTATTGTAGGCTCTACATATTAAGATAAGAAGCATAATATTCGAGCTGTTGTATTGTGTTCATTAACAAAACTTGTGTTGAAGGGGTCCCTGACTTTAAAGCATTTGATAACCATCAGAGTAGATCATCATCAGTGTGCCTTTTTAAAATACGCAGTGGATCATGATCTTCAGCATTCTTTTAAATTGTTTCAACTTTTGATAAACTGAAATTTGTAGATATTAATATCTGATTAAAATGCCACCATAATATTATTTGAATGGTTTGGTTAATTCAGACATTCAAAATTACTTCATTAACCATTTTCCATTTTAAAATACAGAAGAGAGGGGATAAATCCTTACTCATTAGCTTTATATGTTATTTAGTTCTCTGCTATGTTACCTAAAAGCAGATGATTCTAATTAATGTTAAACTCCTGTTAGGTTTGGCCAGCTACCAGCTGCTAAAAAACAGGCTGATGAGATGATCAAGTTTGATGATCAGTTTTTTGGCATGTGATCAGTTCTGATAGACAGAACCAGTTTCTGAATTATTTACTAATGCAACATCATAGGTGAGTTATTCTTGAAAATAATACACTAACCCAACAGGATGATAATTAGACAATCTCAAACATTTATTTAGCAATTTGGCCAAGAAGTAACAAAGCTGGAAAATGAACTTAACAGCTGGCAAAGGCTGAGTTAGATTTTTCAGCAGGTGGAAAGATCAGGTTTAAAAGTTTTTAAATCAAATGCATTATAAGGTATGTTTAAATATAGCATTGCTGCAAGTATCAGTGGGATATCTGGTTTACAATTTTATTTCTACATTTTATATGCTGAAGATTTTCCTTAGGTGCACAGAATATTTAGTGTTTTCTTCTATCATTTTCTTATTTCACATCATGTTTCTTCTATCATCGTTCTGTGGGGTTAATAAAATACTGTTGCCAGTAGTTTATGTAGGCCTTGACCAGTGATAGAATCCGTGTTTTTATTACTCAGATTAAAGGACCTTGTATTCCTTTGTTTTCTTGCAAATAACCCCCTCCTCCCTCCCTCCCTCCCTCCCTCCCTCCCTCTCTCTCTCTTAAAATGAGATAATCTTGTTGTTCTTTACAATGCATTAGGTTGGTTATAACCAAGCAAATATTTTTTTCTTGTTAGTTACAGAATGGCACAGGTTAATAAAATGCAGTTTGAGTACACTGGAAAGATGGCCCATTAATTAATAATCTAGAAAGTAGCTTTGACATTTTGTAAAGGTCATGAAAGATATCAGTATGGCTTTGGAGTTCTGCTGAAAGTAATACTGCCTTCAGCTGAATCTCAGATGTATTTTTCCATATTAAACAAGATCTCACTTCACAATCAAACCTATCATTAGTGCATAACCTGCAAGTAAGGATTGAAGTTCAAGATGCTAAAAATCTACACATTTTCTTTGTTCACTTTGTTTTGTACTTCACATACATAGCTGAAGTCTATCGGCAACAGATACAGATTGCATTATTGCTGTAGATAAACACCTTATATTCCTGCCACTTTATTTGTGATGCTTGTATTCTTTTTTTAATAAACACTTAATTTGATGGTCATGCGAACAGGCCCTGAAAATATCACAGGAATGGCTTCCATCTTTTATAAAAGAGCTCGGTGGATCCTCTGAGGGTGAATTTAATTTTCTCGAGATTAAGGAGGCGTGTAAGAGGGGAGTGGAAAATTTCCAGACTAAGAGACTGCTTCACCGAAATGTATACCAAACGGGATGGAGTAAAACTCATAATGTTTAAAGGACCAAGGATCAGTAGATAGTCTGGAAAAGCATATCAGTGGACAAGTGTAAGGAGTGTTTTTGCAGTGCATTAAAAATGGATGCCAAACGCCTATCAAGCTTAATACAGATCCAAAACGTGTGACACATCTGCTGGTGTGAACAGGTGGGACATTTTGACCGATACCTGCTATCCTGCCCATGTATAGGTAAACCCTGTCAACTAATTAAAGATGAATTAAGAAAAGACAGGAACAACAGGAGGACGCATTTGCTCTTTCAAGCACCCCTGTCCATCTGTCCTCCTCTAAACATCTGTCCTTTTTTTCATCATGACTTTTTCAACCACATGAGGGTTCGATCAGGGTTTGGGTTGAATCCATAAACTGTATACGCACAATTATATAATATAAAATATCATAACTTATAACCATACAGTATGTCGAGTCTGGTGTGCTTAAATAAGTCATAATAAAAGCCGTACATCCTCCAGCAGAGGGCGATAAATAGTTCACTAACGCAGATCCTCCCAATGCTACATTTTTTTCTCTTTTCTTTTCTTTTTTTGCAACTACTGTACTGCACAGTTATCTGCTCTAGCACACCTGATTAATCTCAAGAAGACTTTGTTATGACTGAGCAAGCCAACAAGGGACCATTGGTGGAGTCATAAGATAAACAGTCAAATGATAAAATAATAATTATTACCAAAAAAAAAAAAAACAACCCAAAAGGCATGCAAGATAGAAGAACATGGACAGAGGAGTGATCTGATCAGTGCCTGCGTGCTGAAGTGTGTGACATGTGCATGTGTCAGGTGCATTATGCCCAGTAGATCCAGCAGGTGATGCCATTTTCCCAGCACTAAACACACGTGGCTCATTATGGACATGCGCTTGTTCTTAATCGCAGCTCTTGTTCACATCACAACTAACATCAGCCATGTCTGTCAGCTCGGTTGTTTTTCTTATTAATATATGGCATCTGGGTTTATCCTTTGCAGTCCTAGTCCTGCTAATAGAAAGGAATTGCCCAGAAAGACAGAAAGAGAGAAAGAGCGAGAGTGACGGAAGAATCCCCCAATCAGCGCCGGCTAAGTGAACCGCAGACTAGGCTGAAGTCCAAATCGCGCCTCGCTTCCGACATAGGCGCACTCCTCTGGGTACAACAGAATGGCTTGGACGTTCTACGTAGTGCACTCGGTGTGAAACAGGAAGCGGTTTGGGTGTCGACTTGACTTTAGTGTGGAACAAAACCCGAGCCTGCTTCATCGTCCTGACCTGCACACATCAGTGAAGAGAGAGAGAGAGAGAGAGAGAGAGAGAGCTGTGGCCATCCATTACCCTTCATCACAGGCTAGAGCAAAAAGGAAAACAATAACAACAACAACAAGGCACCAAAATAGGGGATCAGGGGCTCATGGCTGGGTTTCTGGTGTGGTTTTGGAACGAGAGGTTCTGGCTGCCTCACAATGTGACCTGGGCCGACCTGAAAAACACGGAGGAGTCCACGTTCCCGCAGGCGGAAGACCTGTATGTGGCGTGTCCCCTGGCCTTCTTCATCTTCATCCTCCGCCTGGTGTTTGAGAGGTACGAGCACGGCATGCCGAGCGGAATAACGCCACGGGGTCGCGCTGAAAGCTTCACTGGCAGTGTTCCACAGGGAAGGGGTGAGAGCGGGGACACAGAGGGACAGGGTGTCAGGGGACACGGGGAGACATGCAGACAGGGACAGGGTGGCGCGGGGTCTCGCCTCTGGACCAGGTGCTCCAGGCAGCCTCCTGCTGTGGTGTGGGGCCAACTGAGGCGTTTACACACACACACACACACACACACACACACACACACACACACACACAGTCGGGCAAAGAGCTAAAAGTGGGATTTTTCGATATAAAACAACTTCTGCTCGGTTTAATAAATGTCATCAACGTGTAACCTGAAAATGGTTCATTTTGACATATTTGCACCCCCCCCGCCCCACCCCCCAAAATGTAAATTACTGTAAAATATTATGCAACTGTGAGACATATTTCACCCCAATTTCTCTCTCTCTCTCTCTCACACACACACACACACTAGGGCTGGGTGATATATTGATAAACTATCATTATCGCGATATGAGCATTGATATCGTCAGCCGGTTGAATATCGTGAGTATCGTGGTTCACCAGAAACTTCAGCTTTCTTCCAGAAATGAACAGGTAGCTGGGGTGTTTTTAAACCCCCCCGGGAATACGTCAATGAAGAGTCTGTGTGATGTAGCATGATGTGTAGACTTAATTAATTAGCTTAATAACTATTAGGCCTGTTATTTTCCAATCTTACTGTGTGGATAAAAGCTCGCGAACGCCCCCTAGAGCCAGTCAGTGTGCGTGTGCTGCGTGTTCTTTTGTCTCTGAACATTATTTTCACAGCATCACGTATAGTATCGTGATAAATATCGTCATCTGGGGAAAATATCATGAAATATCGCAATATCATTTTTAGGTCGTATCGCCCAGCCCTAAGTAACACACACACACACACACACACACACACACACACACACACACACACACACACACACAGTTATTAGTAATTAGTAATGGAGTTAATAATGAGATATAAACAATCTTTATTGGGATTTTTTGGTTTCTTGCACTTTTGGGTAATTAAACATGCTCCAGGTCAAATTTCCCCAGGAACATCATTGCTGTTCCCGAGAAACGAACATAACTGGCAGGCCCGTATTAAGACAACGTGGTGCCCCTTGGCACTAAACCTCACTGGTGCCCCAACCTTATTTGGTGGGGGGGTGGCGGTGTTAAAATGTTGCGAGCAGCGGGGTCTAGCGGCGGCAGAGTGTGTCTTGTGGGGCCCACTGGCCCATATGGATAATCCGGCCCTGATAACAAGAGTGCTAAGGAAGAGCAGCTAGCTCTGTGTGTGTGTGTGTGTGTGTGTGTCTGAGAGAGAGAGAGAGAGAGAGAGAGAGAGAGAGCGAGAGAGGAAATTCTGTAGACATTTAAAGCAAACTCTACATTTCCATCTCGTACTCATGGTACCGTCCAGGGTACATCTTTTGTATCTTAGTATGTATTTTTATACACTACATACATGTTCCCAGGTAAATGATCCACAAGCGACACCCCCCGAGCCTCGATATTCAAACTTTCTTTTTGCACTCAGGGACCCATTAAGTGTAAAATAAATACCACACACACCCTCCAACTAGACAAATATTAGGCTCATTATTTAAATGTGTACAATAATCCATCCATCCACTATCTATACCGCTTATCCAACAGCTGTATACCCTGGGCAGGTCGCCAATCCAACACAGGAATTAAACATTTACACCTCTGGGCAATTTAGAGTAGCCAGTTGATTTAATCTGCATGTCTTTGGACTGTGGGAGGAAACCAGAGCAAACCCATGTAGGCACAAAGAGAACATGGAAACTCCACACAGAAAGAAGGCCCCAGTCACCACCAGGTTTGAACCCAGAACCATTTTGCTGTGAGGCAGCAGTGCTAACCATGATGACACCGTGCTGCATACAGTGATACAAATACAATGATATTATGACTATTTATTCAAGCCACCCTCAGGACACATTTGATTCAGTTTGACATTATTTCTAGGTTGACTTGATTTTGAGTTACTGAGGCTTGGATGAAATCCATTCCAATCAAGAGACCACTCATAAATACAGGGTGTCCCAAGTGTCTCCATACATAAGGCAAATGAACACTTTTTTAGCACAAGTTCTTCCTAAATTTTTCAAAATACTATATAAGTTGGGGTTTTTTTTCCGATAGCCTTTAAAGGCGCAGCTCACCCTTCCTAAAAGCCCCTGCAGTTAATAGTGATTTTCAATGCCATCGATATTCCAGTGTGTTATGTTGGAAACACAATCCTGTGGGAGTTTGTCTGACTTCATGACTTCATTGGTCCTCTGCCGTTGTTGTATGTCTAGGCTGGTATCAATTCCTCGTGATCTTCTTCTGTGACAATGTGTTCCATTTTTATTAAAGAAAGGTTTCTTGTAAAGGCTCAGTATTCAGCTAGATGAGCGCTCACGATGAGAGCTAACAGAGTAGCGGTCATATGCTTTCCAAACACAGTGGCCTGTACGTAAACAAAAACACCGAACTGATTCTGGGAATTATGAGCTGGACCCTTTAAGAATGCCTTTGACAAAAGAAACAAAAAAGAACATATTGAAATCATTCTCCTGCATGATACCAGACGTGTTAACACAAAGTTCATCATGCGTAGGAGACACGGCTCCATGTGTGTGTACAAAGAGGTGTCAATCATGTAGAGGAGGTTTTGTAAATAACATTCAATTTTACAGAAAAAAACCCCCACTATATTCGCCTGCGTATGGAGACTTTTGGGACACCCTGTATATCAATTTGATAACAATAGGTGGGTGTTTAGACCTACACCACTGTAACGAAACAAAAACAGACTCCTAGTCTATGCTTCTCAGAGCTCGGCAGGTCCTCTGACCGTACTTTAAGAACCGGTGCCCCTAACAGTACTACCCCAGTGACAAGGAAAAGTACATCTGAAAGTCCTTTTCTGTCTGAGAATGGACCGACAGCTTCATTTAGCTAAAGTTAGTAAAATATGTACTGCTTTCTGTTTCTCTTTTTCTACCAAGCTATCTCGTTTTCAGCATTATGATTCCGTTTGACCTTCAAGGATTGTTTAACCCAAAAAGCATGATGAATCCCATGCCCCATATTTTCTGTCTATAGGACCTCAGGCCTTAAGCTTTCCAGCAATGTTGCTCTTAACATACCTGTGTTTACTTTGTATCAGAGCATCAAAGTCGCCTTGGAGCGTCTGATTAAAGCTAGCCTGTACTTTATCTACAACTAAAGGGTGTGCAGAGATGAAGATATTTATTCATGATACTGGTTCATAAAGCAGAAAACCGTGCACTGACATCATTAAATAGCACTGAATATCTTTGCGTGTAAATAGGTGTTCTGTGGGACAGTTGTGGCGAAGTGATGTCACATTCTGCTTTCTCTATGATGAGCAATGTGCTATAAAGTCACTCGGCCCTGACATGAATAACTATGCATCCTTCACCAGTCAGCATCATTGCCTTTTCCATATAATTTTATTTGAATTGTTGCAAAATTGGCTTATATCGAAAAAGTAATAGATGAGTGTCAGTATATCTCAAAAGCATTTGTCAATACATGAGTTTTCATTGTGCAGTGAAATTCCTCACACATTGAGTTATTGAGAACAGATACATACTTTATGGTTACACGTTGTTCGAGGCATCATTGCTTGGTCCGTACCCCAATGCTGAGTCTAAGGTCCTTCTAGTTAAGCATAGCACTAATAATACTGCAATACAGTTTTTGCTTAAGTACAAAAGAAGCACTTTCTTGTGAAATCAATGAATTTACAGTAAATGCGGGATTTATGAAGAAGTCCCAAGTTGACGTAAATCTTTCTGTAGACTTTATTTTTCTGTAGATACTGCAGCCAAAGGTTTAAGGTCTCAAAGGACCAGTTGATCAGGGAACTGCTGCTTAGGTCAAGGGTTCTTAAACTTTCATTTGTTCTCAGCCAGGAATTCCTGCAACTGTAAAATAAACTCCATGAACCAGCCGTGGTTCAGATCTATTTTATAACATTCCAAGATTCTAACATCCATTTACACCATTCAAATGTTGAGTTCGTTATTTAAACAATATTCGTCAAGTCAGAGTCAAAGTCAGCTTTATTGTCAATCCTGAGACATTTACAGGACACAGAGAGGATTGAAATTGCATTTCTCTTGAATGCACGGTGAATGTGGTATTTAACACAACGACAAGAGACAAAGATTGATGAATAAAACAAAATAAACTACATTTTAAACTCTAAGTAGGATACTAAAACTTAAATTTCTAAAAATAAAATGACTAAAGATAAATACTGCAGTAAACAAACAAGGTGGTGTCAATGGTGCGGGTCCACAGTGCAAGGATGCACAGCAGCATTTTTATGTTATTTTTTTGTCACCCTATGTGCCGTACGGCATTACAAGGATCTAAGACTTTATAGTAAAGTGTCGAGTGTTGGATATGGGTGAGGGGGTCACAGATCAGATTTTTTTAGGAACTTAGGGGAGATGGGGGGGGGGGGAAAGCTCATATAAAAACAAAAAACTCTTTTTCGAATAACCAGCCAGAATATTATAAAATTAATGATTAAATTATTAATCAGGGGCAGGTGTTTTCATCCACCAGGCCATCAGGATACTGAACACTTGCCCCTAATTAATTATTTAATCATTTATTTAATAATATTCTGGCTGTTTGTTTGAAAAAGAGTTTTTTATTTTTATATGAACTCTTTATTTATTTATTTATCTTACCAGCAGTGCACATTGGGTCCACAGTAACATTATGTACAGACCTACAGTACTTGTTCCTAGGTGACCAGTCAAACAGTTTAATAATTACAGGAACTCGGTAAAAAAAAAAAGGCCTTTATTTGAAACAAAATAAACTCAAAAAAGTCCCGAACGCTCTGAGTGCTCTTCACAGACAACCACCCCCACCCACCCCAGCCCAGCCCCATTCTGAGAATCACTGGCTTACATGATTTTATTCATATTTCTAAGGGTTTGAGTCAACATGCTAACAGTGTTTTATATCCAAATACATTTGAGTGTGGAAAAAGTGCTATGTGTGGAAAAGATCTGTTATTCTTTTCCATCCCTCCCACTCTTCTCACTCAAATTTTGGCCTATCTCATGTGTGGCCACCTGCAGATCAACTATTCTCACATTTTTTTCATGCACGGGTAAGTTGGACTGTGACGAAACAGAAGTGTGAGTATTCCCAGTGCGGTCTGATACACTGTGCAGTTGTGCTGCGTTATAAATACCACCACCCACTGTTATCCAAACACAGATTAATCGTCACGCAAGTATAAAAAGATCTACAATGGCACATGTCCACAATAGAGTATGTTTGTGCTCTGCTTTGTGTGCTACTTTTTTCAGTCAAACTGTATAAAATACTTTTCTGAAGTCATTTGATAAGTATGTGTAAACGTACTAGGAAGAGTTATAGGATATACTTCTGCATTGAATGTATTGTGGGTTTGTTAGCAGCTACTTCCTTAATGTCTGGTTTCTGATGTGCTTACTGCCATACTTGGTGAGGTTATTTCTCTTTACAAGAAGGAAAGGAATATGTTTCCTATATATATTTTTGAGACGTAAGTCAGACCAGATATCCCCTCATTGTGAATGGAAAGATCTCATCCTCCCTCCAAATATAGTAGGGGCTTAAAATTTAATGATGGCGGAATGCTGTAATATTGAGTTGAATGTTGCAGCTAATCCTGCTGTTGGTAAATGATGAATTTCACACTAGGAGCAATGCTAACACACGTTTTCCACTGATATGTGACCAGATATCTGTTACTATGTAACAAAAAATGCCTTTTAAAAAAACAGCAATTTTGTCTCTCTTTTTTTTTTTTGACAGGTTCATTGCGAGACCATGTGCTCTGGGACTGAAAATCCAGGCGAACGGGCCTTGCAAGGCTCAAGCAAATGCAATTTTGGAGAAGGTCTTCACTGCAATCACCATGGTATGCAGAGTTTCTCTTTCAGCATAACGAGTGTGATTCCATTTAAGGCTCATCCTTCTGTCTCTCAAACAAGGCAACACAAGATTAAACCCTCAGTCGTCCATATTATTATGCAGTTACTTGATATGAAGCATATAGCAATGCATGGCGCCTCATGTATCAATTGTTTGTGTAATAATTCCCAGCAGATTTACAAGTTTTATACGTGTATGTTGATGAATCAATTCAATCAACCATAAATTACCAAGCAGATTCACAGCACAGCTGATTTACATTCAGTGATGTCCATAAAACTCCACAAAAGGCAAAGCTGAAAATGACAAAACAACAACTAAATGGTAAAAGAGCTCCTGAGTGCTCTGTGTGCACTAAATCTTCCAGTAATGCAGCTTGGCCATTGCAGCGTGCCAGCAAGTACAGCTTCTTTATTAGGGTTTCATTTCATTTGTCCTAATTGAATGGTGGGTCCTATTTGTGTGCATTTATGAATTTCTTTTGGATCGCTTTTTGTTGAGTCATTGATATAAAATGACCTTGTTTCGCAAAACCTTTGATAAATTTCTGTGTGCAGTTGAAATGTACATGACCGTGTAATCCAGTTACATATTTGCAATAACCTCATGCTAATTCTACAATTCAGTGAAACTTCACATTAGAGAGGCTTCTTATATGTAAATTTAGGATACAGACTTTTTCTGAACTCACTGGATCTTCATGAATACCACATTTCTTGGCTAAATGCTCTTGCAGAAATTATGTACCAATAAATTTGTTTATATCCTGCTTGATAAATGAGGCCCAGTGTTGAAGTAACAAACAGGACATTCTTATGAAAGGAATGACTTCATATTCGTGTGTTGTTTATTAAAAAGTCCCATGTTGACAATTCCTTCTGTAAACCTTTTTTTACCTCAGTCCTGGGTTCAAAGTCTCAAAGGACCACTTCATCATCGAACTCTTGCATAATGTATTTCATCCTTATTTTTCAGTGTTTGCTTGGAGCTAACCCTTCTTAAAATGCAAGTCTTTGGTGTTATGAATAGAAATCTGTATGACTAGTGAAAATAAAGTGGTAGGCTTTGTTAATCTTTCATCCATCTCTCCCCCATTGTTCTAAACTTATCTCTTAAAAAAAAACAATTCTAGAAAATGTGTCCATGAGCACAAGATTAACCCCTTAAACTCGCCTACAATGAATTACTCAGTAACTACAGTGACATGAATATAAATTGCATGTACAGTATCTCACAAAAGTGAGTACACCCTTCACATTTTTGTAAATATTTTATTATATCTTTTCATGGGATCACACTGAAGGTATGACACTGTGGTACAATGTAAAGTGTACAGCTTGTATAGCAGTGTAAATTTGCTGTCCCCTCAAAATAACTAAACAAACAGCCATTAATGTCTAAACAGCTGGCAACAAAAGTGAGTACACCCCTAAGTGAAAATGTCCAAATTGTGCCCAATTAGCCATTTTCCCTCCCCGGTGTCATGTGACCTGTTAGTGTTACAAGGTCTCAGGTGTGAATGGGGAGCAGGTGTGTTAAACTTGGTGTTATTGCTCTCACACTCTCTCATTCTGGTCACTAGAAGTTCAACATGGCACCTCATGGCAAAGAACTCTCTGAGGATCTGAAAAAAAGAATTGTTGCTCTACATGAAGATGGCCGAGGCTTATAAGAAGATTGCCAACACCCTGAAACTGAGCTGCAGCACGGTGGCCAAGACCATACAGCGGTTTAACAGGACAGGCTCCACTCAGTACAGGCCTCGCCATGGTCCACCAAAGAAGTTGAGTGCACGTGCTCAGTGTCA
Organism: Chrysichthys thysi; assembly: GCA_030068315.1. Classification (NCBI taxonomy): domain Eukaryota; kingdom Metazoa; phylum Chordata; class Actinopteri; order Siluriformes; family Claroteidae; genus Chrysichthys; species Chrysichthys thysi. The sequence goes on from JAQLOM010000034.1 coordinate 15,750,395, forward strand.
CATCCAGAGGTTGTCTTTTGAAAATAGACGTATGAGTGCTGCCAGCATTGCTGCAGAGGTTGAAGGGATGGGGGGTCAGCCTGTCAGTGCTCAGACCATACACCGCACACTGCATCAAATCGGTCTGCATGGCTGTCGACCCAGAAGGAAGTCTCTTCTAAAGATGATGCACAGGAAAGAACGTAAACAGTTTGCTGAAGACAAGCAGACTAAGGACATGGATTACTGGAACCATGTCCTGTGGTCTGATGAGACCAAGA
>JAQLOM010000034.1:15759753-15769941 GCA_030068315.1 Chrysichthys thysi
GTATGGGCGAGTACACAAATAAAAATACTCATACTTGTATCGGTTTGGAAAAAAGTGGTATCGGTGCAACCCTAAAAAATATACGTTTGTCATGTTATCACCAAACACAAAAAACTCTGTCCTGAAGACGTTCCTGTGGTGGAACTCGTAGATAAAGGCACTCTTTTAATGTACTGAAACTGAAGAGACTTTGCACAAATGTTGTGTAAATGTTTCATAGCTTCACCGTATCAATCATCGCATGTTTTTATTTGGGAAATAACAAGTTAAATGATTACCCACTCTACACATTCCTGTGAATTAGTTTACTGTAGAAAGAATAACAATAGAATGATTAATGCAAACATATCATCTGTATTATAGACTGCACTATTGTCAGTGCGGCTGTTACAGAATATTCCACCTTCTGACCAATCAGATGAGAGATTTTAACAGCATTGCTGTATGAATAATGGTAAAACAGGGAGGGATGAAAATAATTATATGTATAATACATAAAGAAATCACAGGAAGATTAAAAGTCTGACCTGCTTGTGTTTTTACCTTGGATTCCTCTACATTCAGAACATATGAATCATGTCTGGACTGTCATACGTTATATGGCAAAAAGCATGTGGACCCCTGACCATCACATCCATCCATGAGCCGTCCCAAGACTTTTGCCACAAAGTTGGAAGCACACAATTGATTAGAATGTTTGCTGTAGCGTTAAGATTTCTCTCCACTGGAACTAAGTGCAAAAATGTCTATATGTGTAAATAAAGACATGGTTTGCCAAGGCTGTTGTGGTAGAAATTGAGTTGCCTACACAGATCCATGATCTTTGGGAAGAACTGGAATTCTGACCGTGTGCCAGGACTTCTTGTCTGACATCAGTAACTGACCTCACTACTGCCTATCTGTCTATTCCATTTATTTTTTAGATTGAATTCATATTTTAAAATGTAAAATATAAGAAACCGTTTGTTTTTTGGTGATTATAAGGACAAACAGAGGAAAGTCATGCTGTGAAAGGGTGCATTTGGCTCTTTGGCCCTGCATTTGGAAATAGAAGACTTAACTTCAAATGCCTATTAAGCGTATATAACGTATAACTAAAAGTGGTGGTGAGTTTCAGTGAAATGCATTTAATTTAATTTGGTCATTTGATGTCTTACTAAAACTTTTACACAGGCTTAGGCTTGCTTAACATTTCCCAAAAGGCCGTGACTTGTCTAAAAGCTATGAACCTCATGCAGAAAGTTTACAAACATAAGAAGCGATGAGAAAGCTGTTGGAGATTTTATTGGACTTTGGATGGAGCTGTGAAACAGCTGTCATAAACTCTCTCCAGCAAGACTTGCTTTGTAAAATCTATTATGTATTATTCATCACTGTTTCCATAATGCAGGGGATTTTTTTCCCCCTCTGTAAGCAAATACGTAGCACAGATCCTTCCCAGCTACTCAGTGTCATTGTTTAGCCAGAACTGACTTTTACACATAGTGACTTGAAGAAGAATGGATCATTCTATAATCATGCCTATTAATTAGGCCATGAATATTGATGGATGTGCAAAAAAAAATTAAGCATGAATTGGGAACAGTGTTTAGCGTGATTGAATATGCTGGCACGGTTTGTGGTGCTCTTGGTTTTCTGACTGATAAGTACCAGTAATCTTTTTTTTTTCTTTCTTTTTTTTTTCTTTTTTTACTGACATGATAAATAACTAGGTGGAATGAAGTTGTTCATATTGGCTGGCCAGCAGCTCTCCCATCGGAGTTATTAATAGTAGCATGGGGTGAAATAGTACAGACACGCATTCAATAGCGCGCTCGGGAGTGTGTGTAACTCAGCAGTCAGCAGCCGGCCCGTGGTGCTTCATCACAGAAGGACGTGCCAGCTACAAGATGCTTGTGGAAGGCACCAGGCTGCAAAATATTGACCAAAATAACATACTGTTGATTTATGATTTGCATTGCAATCTTTTAAAACCAATCGGCAAAGCTATTTTTGTCACCGACTGTGTATAATTTATTGTTTTGTTTTGGTTTGGGTTTTTCATCATATTAATGCAACAACCTTTCAGAAAAACAACAAAGATCTATAAAAATGATCTGGAGGCTCTGTGATCAGTCATGATACTCACACGACTTGACAGAAAATGTGGTTGGGAGAGACTTATTTGCATATTACAAGCTTCTGTGTTCTCACTACTGCAAAGCCTAATATTAGAACAAAGATTTATAGGTGATGTATGGTGCAGCTCTGTAGGACAGTATAGAAAATGATTATTAGCGTCACTATAAATGTGTTTAGCACCAAGTTAAGCAGGGACACTTGCCAGGCTTCAGCTAAACATGACTTTTGCGTACATTTTCTTTAGCAGTATTTCCTCCCCAAGGAATAAGTTGCAGTTATAGTGTCAAAAACCTACACAATTAGCCAGTAGTTATCTTTCTTCAAGCAAGTGTTCATGACTTGTGTACCCTTTTGTGTCAGGTATACATCACTAATACTTGGGCATAATTATACTGCACGGCCACTAGGAGCATTTCTTCGAGTCAGTGTCAAATCAAATCAAAGTGGCGTCAATTTATTTGTATTTTGATTCCATGCAGTCATATTTTAAAAGATACCCAAAGACGGGCAAAAGTTCTGTCTTATTTCTACATGATATTATCTTTATCACATTTCCTGTGCGTTTGTTTCTAGACTCCCTGGCTGTGGAACACCAGAGAATGCTGGTACAATTACCCATATCAGGTACTCCGTTTTCATGACTGAATTTTCACATTACTTGAGCTGTTTTACATGTGTTGGCTTTTTTTTTTTAAGTTGTTGTTGCCTTTGTATTGCCATAGCATTGCAAATCAGGGCGGTTTTATTTTAATAGCTTTTGTGGTAAGTTTGGAAAGTATAGTTTTGAATAAACCCCGTGAGTTTCATTTGGATGATTTAAATAAGGAATAAAACATGTCAGGATGTGTTGCTGTAGGAAAATATCCAATGACAGGCTGGGGCGATGGTGCGCTATCATGCCAAAGTTGCTTGTTTTCTAACTATCACTCATCCTGATATGTTTTATTCGTTTTATACCACCACAGGTTTCCATCATTTCTCATTGATTAAATAATGATGTATTTTTAACCATTAACAGTCGTCCTGTAAGTAGCCTTTATTTTCTCTATTATACAGAGATACATTTATTAAGATGTGCAGAAAGCTTACAAAATGCTGACGCTGGAGCCCCCTTCCAAAAATGTAAAATAAATCCACAGAAAGCGGCATTATCCACAGTCGCACACATTTTTAATCTGTTTATGTACACCATTTGCTTAAACAGTACTTCTCTAAGTTGTTGCTATAGAAACAATAATGTATTAGAACGCACGCACATTAATATAAACCTCTAATTTGCCCCGCAGCCTGAAATACTTTCCGAGCTGCTGTTTTAGAAAATGATTCAGCCTAGACTTCAGCATAGTGTGATAAAAACACTCTCTGCGTGTCTTTTGAGTTCAGACTTTCTTGTCGCTGGAGTAACTTCAGTGTTAGTTGGTTAAGTAACCAGATGGGGATGATTTTAAGCCTAAAGGCTGTTGGCGCTCATATTCTTCTCACTTGTTTGTCATGGTCGATAAATAATAATGATGTTTACTTTATTTCCACAGGCTCTAACAGTGGACCTGCACTATTACTACATTTTGGAGCTGTCGTTCTACCTATCGCTGCTCTTCTCTCAGTTCACAGACATCAGGAGGAAGGTAGGAAGCTGGATCATGTTCCTTTTAAATCTCCTGACTTACACTCCCCAGGGTCACAGTGTCATAGCTACATGCCATTTCATAGTACTTACTGAATAATATGATTTAAGGGATTAAAGTGGCTAGGGTGAAATAAAAGTAAAAGTGTCTGTGTGTAAGCTAGCAGCTGTCTCGTTTTGGGCTAGGCGTGCAAATTTATGTGCTTGTACTTTTTTATTTGGGACTGTCTCATATGACAGGTCAGTATATAGTATCAGGTCCCTGTTTCTCCTTCGCTCGTTTTGAATGGCTGGCTGGTCGTTGCTTCAGTTCCTCTCCACTACTGACTCACGCTGTCATGTTAAATCCGTCAGAACAAAAGCATTATTAATGAGCACAGGCTTAGTTCTCTTTTTGGCACTTCTGTAATAAAGAAGTACTACGTTTCCCTTGGGTTGATCAAAATTGATTATGCCCGGGGGTATGGCACACTACTTATTGTATTGTTTTAATTCATGCTGAGTGCTTAGGGAGACGTAAGAAATTTTGTGTGTCTGGGTTGGTGTGTGGCAGGTGGGGGGGTGTGTGTGTGTGTGTGTGTGTGTGTGTGTGTGTGTGTGTGTGTGTGTGTGTGTGTGTGTGGCTGATCCTAGATCCCTGTTTTGTGGTGATATTACGAATAGGCTGATATCCTGTCTCCATAAATGGGCATCATGTCTCCATAAATGGGGCTGTCAGGGCTAACCTCTCTGTTGTAATTAAAGATTAAAAAATCTTTAATATACAGATTTTTTTTTCCTTTCATCCAAATTATTCATCCAGATTATTTGCTCTTATTCTCACAAGAACCCACAGTCCTCCAATAAGGACATCACATTTTCTCCCGACTACGTTCTGTGTTCCTCCTTGTAAGATCCGTGTAAGGACCGCTGGTTATTACTATTTTGCCAGTCGTCTTCCTCTTTGAAGATACAGCCCAAGTTCATTGGTTATGAGGTGCTAAGGAACAGAAACATGGAGGAGAAATTACAAGGCAGACAGTGTTAGAGTTTGGTTCTCAGGAGGCCACAGCAGACTCTTTTGAACTGTTTTTGGAGCCAGTCTAAGAAAAATATACACAGACAATGGGATGAAAACGTGAGGCTGGGGCTGATTTCTTTTATTGATTGCTGATTTCTCATACAGTCTGTCAGTGACCGGTGATTTACACAGAGAAAAACAGCCACAAGATTTAGTTTTCATTTGATATTTTCAGCCAGTGTCATCCATAACGCATCATCAGCAGTGACTGACAGAATGCATGTGTTTACAGTCACTGGTAATGAACGTGAACAAAAAAGTTTATTATTGACTCTGTTATGCTTTTTGGCCCACAAAATGTGTTTAGAGAAGACTCTAAAGGTATATTAAGTACACTAAGTATACACCAGACTCTGTACACACTGTCCAATTAAAAATGTCTTTCTTTTGTGTAAATATTACCACCTTTTTTTGTATAAGTGTCCTATTAACTTGACTCTGAGAGAGCTCTGCACAAGAATTCCAGTGTGCCTGGGATGTTGGTTTTATCCACAAATGGCAAATACAAATCTCGTATCGTATCTCGTATCCAATTAAAGTCCAAATTACTAAACGATAAACAAAGCAAAACAAATCAAGAAGACAGACAACAGAACAGTAAGTGTTTAGCATGTTTGCCATTCGGAGGAAACACTGCCTGAACTTCATAATGAAGATCGTAACGGACTTGAAATTTAAAATCACGAATGCAGTTCCCATTGAGTGTGCATTAACCGTTTATAGAGCGCTAATACTTGGAAATGTGTGGAAATTCAAAATTTCAACCCTAGAGTGTTATTGGAGGATATTACAAGGCTTTATATTATAAGAAATTCTTTTTTTATGCTGCAAATCAAGGTCACTAGAGTTAGCATATGTGACCAGAGTAGGGTAAAAAAAAAAATTTCCATAAAGTGTTTATGTAGGTCTTCCCACAGTCCAAAAACATGCACAGAGAGGATTAGGCTAATTGGCTACTCTAAATTGGTCGTAGGTGTGATTGGGAGTGTGAATGGTTGTCTCTGTGTGTCGGCCCTATGGTGGAGTGGTGACCTGCCCAGGGTGTGCCCCGCCTCTCGCCCGAAGTCAGCTGGGATTGGCTCCAACTTCCCCCCGTGAGTCTGAACAGGATTCAGCGCCAGAAGATGAGTGAGTGAGTGTTTAGATATAAAAAAATAAAAGACAAACACATGTAAACTTAAAGGAACTTATTAAAGGATTTATTTAGGATGGGAAAAATCCACATGATCGTACGACCTCATGCCGAGGCATAGAGGGCCATTGTGATGTCCAATGAAGTTACCAGATATGGTTCCTCGCTCGATAAAGGGTTAAGTGGGAATTTCCTACATTACCAAGTGTTAAAAAAAAAGCTTTCACTGAGCAGTGCATGCTGCTAAATCACAGAGACTGATTGCTTATTATGTTACTGCAGGCTTGCATGCTGGTCTCGGGCAGTCTGTTAAGGAATCGAACAGTAACAAATTGTGATGCTTTCGTTCTGCATTCTTGTATGTTGGATTTCTGTAAAGTGACCACAAAATTATATCGCAGCAAACAGTGGGATGTAAATACCCACCAATTAAACTGTCATTCAACGCGTTAATCGCATTTTCCTTTGAAATCCAATCTGCTGGAATAATGAGAGAAAAATTGCGACTCTAAATGATTGCACTTTATTTACCCCCTCAATCCGTTTGTCCGTTTCTTTGCCTCACTTTCTGCTCTACAGTGCCATCCGCTTACTCATCCTTTCATATCTTAAATCTATTTGTTGGTTGTTGGCACGTTTCTTGTATTTTTTGTTGTTGTTGTTTTTCTTTCTCCTTTCAGTATTTTTCACGCACAAACTTCACCGTGCGCTGAAGAGCCTCTGTGCCCCCTGCCCGCTCCAGTATGTTCCCTCCTGTCTGTATGCCATGCTTCCATTCAGTTTCACACCACTGCTCTTCTTCATCACCTTCATCTTCATCCGACTGCTGTTCAGCTTTCTGCTGTCCTGCTGTGGCGTTGCAGTCCTATGAGTCACCAGGAGAGCATGCACTGCATCACCTCTGAAACGCTTTCAAAAATAGGGTTGCTGTTCTGGACTTAGCCAGTGCCGTGAAGCAGTTGTTAGTTTCTTTACAGTTTCTTGGCAGAAGAATGTGTTGGTGGACAATTTGCGGACACGGTGATTAAACATTATTGCCGTCAGCGGTTAAAAATAAAATAAATAAATAAAAATCAAACGATCTCGGTTGGATAAGTTCTAAATAACCTCCAGTGAAGTGCAAAAGCTTTTTTTTATTATTCTCTTTTGTATTTTTGTTAATGTGCAAGTTACTGACATTTGGGCTGCGTGTTACTGCCCCTTTTTTTTGGAGTCATTTTGAGCAACAAAGAATCATCGAAAAATTGTTCGGCGAGGAAAAACATTTTACCAAATATTCCCCTAAAATACTAAAAATAACTTGTGGAACTTCATCAACTGAATAACGAGTTTTCCAATTATCCCAGTAACAACCACCTGCAATTTTATGTTGGCACAATATGCGTTTAGATTCTGTAAAACTGCCCGGCAGACATTTTTTTGTAATTTAATGAATTTTATTCAATTTGACTTTTAGTGATTCCCCCAAACCCAAAACAGAGCTACGCAGGAGATATTTACAGAGGAAAGAGACCATACTGTGCACAGTGCCTATAATTAGCATCTCTGGGAAGAATTTTCGAAAGTGTCCAACCAGTTTCAAGAATGTTTTTGAAATCATGCAAGAGTCACTGCCATGCATCTCTGAGGAATTTGTGTAAAAACTGCCTGTTTATATGAAGAACGTGTGTGCAGCAGCTACAGTCACTCAGGGAGCTATACCTTGTTATTCATTATTATCTTAGTTATAGCAAAACAACCTTAAAAAAGCTTGGCGTCACAACACTTTGTATAGGCAGTGCATTTTATGTTGTGTAACATCAGTGTTAAAAAACATCTTCAGGGAAGTGGATTTTGAGAGGAAATTCATGTTTTGCATTTAACTCAGCTTATGAGATGCAGTTTAACCCTTTCGGTGCTGAAGAAAATGTTTTACTTTGCCCCTAGTGCTGAATATTTTGTGCGTAATTTCAGGTCGTCACTTTGACTTTGCACCAGTAGAAACTGTTCAGGTGGTGTTATCTTTACATGATGAGTGGAAGCTTGATGAGTTTTTCCTCTTGTAGACGGCCCTGCAGTTTCAGTTTCAAGATTGCTACAAGCTCTTGCAGTTTCAATTTCACTCTCGCTATCCATCTCCGCATCGTCAACATCATGGTCAGATATATCATCCATCAGTAATTTCAGAACCTCCTCCTTGCTAAACTTTCCTTTCCACGGCATTTTTACTGCATATCGTAATATAGCTTGTCAACAACGTGCTCCAGATGGTACTCTGACACACAACAGTAACAGGATATTACTAAAAATTACCTCGAGTGTCACCACCTAGCAAGTACAATTGAACTATTTAATTTTGTCGACATGTATGCATGGCCGTAGCACCAAACCCCTACATTTCGACTTTAGTCGACTCCCGCACCGAAAGGGTTAATATTCTGAGCCAGTTGCGTATTACATCAATGTCTAGGCACAGGACAGGATGAACCTGGAGTTGTCTGACCAATGTAACGAGTCTTTGAACTCTGAAGGATACCTTAAACACTCCTTCTATGACACAGATAAAGTCCATCTGGTCTAGAGTCCTACAAGAGCTAGATAAAATCCTTGGTTGCTCATTATGATTAGGGCCCAAAGCCTGCTAAATGAGTATAAGAGAGGAGCTGCTCTTGAATGTTATGGAGACACACCTTCTACAAATTCTCCTTCACTGTGCTCACAAGTGTGTTTTGGTGCTTTAGATGTCAGACCAAAGTCCCTCAAATATACAGTGGGTTGGAATTGTGATGAGTTTTATTCCTGACGAGACTTTCTCCATTGCTTTGAAAGTTGGTCTCTATAAATTCTGTAAACTGTGGGACCCATTACATAATCATCTTGGTTCTGACCAGGCACGAAATCTGTCCTCTAATCTGACGAGCCTAGCGTCGAGATCTTAGAAGGTTTGGACGTTCTCTTTTGTTTGTATTCTACCTATCTGCCCACTCTTCTCGTGGGATAATCATAGGATTACGTATCTGGATACTGTGTCTGGTTTATGAATACATAATGGGTGACTTTATTGGTTGTAGGTTTATAGTAGTGTAATAAGCTGGGGTGTTTATTACAAAGTTGTTTTGGTCCCTGGAAATCCAAATAATGTATGAGTGGAAATATTTTGTACCTGCCTTCTGCCACAAAATACAGTAAATACATATACGGTGCTGTGCAAAAGTCTTGAGCCTCTTTTCATATTTACTTTTATTCTTTTATTTTTTTAATGTAATCTTGAGGAACTGTTCTCCAGGCTTGCTGCATGCCTCAATAGAAAACACAATGGAACGCTCAGTCATGGATTGGCCTCCCCAAAGCCTGGATCTCAGCATTATTAAAGCAGTGTGGGATCGTCTCGACAGACAACAGAACAAAAGGCAGGCAACATCCAAAAAAGAGTTCTGGGATGTCCTTCAAGAATCCTGGAAGAGTATTCCTGAAGACTGCTTAAAGAAATTACAAGAAAGCTTGTCTAAGAAAGATCAGGCTGTGCTGAAGAATAACAGTAGTCAAATCAAATATTGACTTTAAAGTTCCTTAGAATTATACAAACTCTTTGTGTCATATACTGTATTTATATGCGTGTTTGCACATTTTGCAGTAAGTCACTGAACCTATTATCCCATTTTCCTAGCAAAACATGAAGAAATGAGGGGTGGCTCAAGATTTTGCACAATACTGTATATGATATATAAAACACATCTTTAGTATATCGTAGATATGTGTTGGTACATGATGTAATTGTGAGTTTCGCAGTTTGACCAGGTTTGTTTTTGCAGGACTGTCTGCTCATGTTCATGCACCATGTTGCCACCGTCTCTCTGATCATGTTATCATTTGTTAATAACATGGCGCGAGTGGGTACTCTTGTCCTGTGCCTCCATGACGCTTCAGATGTGCTGTTGGAGGTAAGACTGAATAATGTTTACTAATGCTATCCTGAGGTCAGTCATAATGCTGTCTGTTAGCATAACTGAAAACTCCTTCCTAAAGGCAGTTCCAGGAATTGTAATAAAATGTATAGGATTGAACATTTATTTGATATATGCATTTGTATGCACACACACATACATAAAAAGAAAAACTGAAATATCATGTGGATGTAAGTATTCAGACTCTTTGCTCAGTACTTAGTAGAAGCCCTTTTTTGAGCTAATACAGTCATGAGTCTTCTTGGGAATGATGCAACAAGTTTTTCACACCTGGATTTGGGGATTTTCTGTCACTCTTCTGTGCAAA
>JAQLOM010000034.1:16044269-16069767 GCA_030068315.1 Chrysichthys thysi
TCATTTTGTGCATAAAATTGTAAAATTTCTCAGTTTAAACATTTATGTTATCTATGTTCTTTTGTGAATAAAATATTAGCTCATGTGATTTGAAAATCTTATTTTTAATTTCATTCAAATTTAAAGAACGTCCCAACTTTTCTGGAATTCAGGTTGTATCACTGATATTTCGGAAAGCGTGGATTCATTTATTATAACAGCAGCTTTTACAATTCCGGTTACCAGGAAAAGCACAGCTTTTTTATTCAAGCACATGTTTTAATACGTTACCATTTCAACTTATACAGGGACTTGCATGGCAAACTCTCCACATAAATGTGTAATTGCTAACATGGTGATGTTTTCTGTGCAGAGGCGTTTATTTAGCATTTATGGAAGGAGTCTATTGTCAGTGATTTATAACAGTCAGACGTAAAGCTGTTTTGTGATTTCAAAACACAAGAAAGTCTTCAGGATAGAAGTCTTGGCGCTTTTCTCCTAAATGTAAACAAAACCAAGGAGACTGTTATTGACTTCAGGAGAACACACACAACACTCTCTGCTGGTTATCAACAGCTCTACAGTGGAGAGGGTGAGCAGCACCAAATTCTTGGGTGTGCACATCTCTGAGTTAGATGCAAGTTAAAAAGAGCAAATGTCCCAAAACCAATCATGGTCTCCTTCTATTGAGGCACCACTGAAGGTATCCTGGCCAACTGCATTACTGTGTGGTTCGGGAGCAGCAGCATCAAAAATCGCAAGACCCTGCAGCACATAGTGAACACTGCAGGAAAGATCATCGGAACCTCTCTTCCCTCAGTACAGGACATCTACAACACTCGGCTTGCCTGCAAAGCAATTAGCATTGTGAGAGACCCCACCCACCCCTCACGCAGCCTCTTCAGTCTCCTACCATCTGGGAGAAGGTTTCGGAGCCTCCGTGCCCACTCCACCAGACTGAAGAACAGTTTCATTTTCCAGGCAGTTAGGATGCTGAACACTTTCTCCACTCTCCCCACTCCCATCTTCACCAGGAAGAAGTCTGCACTGTAAGCTCCCACACCATCCCCAGCACAGTCATTTCTAAACTTTGAAATTGACAATGTTCGGGGAACAGCTGAGGCTGCACCTACCCCTGCACTAACTTCTGCACCTTTCCGTACTACACAAAATGTATACATACCAACCATATTGAACTATCATACCACACTGGCTTTTATCAAAGATTTTAGAGCGGAGCAAGATATATTACATACGTCATAAGCAAAAGTACCACCGTGGACGCCATTTTGGTAAGCCCACCATAACTTTCCTTATCTGTTTTGGCAAACGGCTAGCATCACCTTTTGGAAAACATATGCTAAACAGTCCAAAGTTATTCAAGCAGTCATGAGGAGGTTAATTGTTGTCAATACCATCTGAGATAATGATGTCTGCAATCTCCAATTATTGAGGAAAAAAAAATCAAAACAATCCGCTCAAATAATCTATGGATGTTGCTTTAACACATGGTGTCATAATTGATCATAATACAAACAAAGCTAATACATCAAAACAAGAAAACAAGAAGATTTCAGAAAAATGTTGCATGTTTCCCACCGTATCCGGCCTCTGTGATGAAAGGGCAGCTTACTAAAATGGCGCCCATAGTGTCGAACTTCCGTACTTCCTGATGATCAACGTATTTTCCAGCCAGTAATCTCTTAGCACGTAGTGCTTTAGAATCTTTGGTTTTTATATCACTTGTTTTGAACTTTATACTGTTTCACCTCACTACCTACTATCTCAATCTGTACTGTTTATTATTACTGTACTATACTATGCTACACTGTATGGTATTACGGAGTGTATATTTTGCACTGTGGATCCAGTACTTTTTGCACTAATTGCATCAATTGCACCATATCTGCACTGCCATGTTTATTTCTCTCTCTACCTTCTTTTACTTTTATTTTAACTTAGATGTTTTTCCTCGTTATTGTGGTGTGTGTGAAATTACCAGGGGTCTGAGAGAAACAATTTCAATCCTCTGTGTGTTCTGTACATATAGCAGAATTGACAATCAAGTTGACTTTGACTTTTGTGTTTCTCTGCAACAGAAGTTGCATTTGGAAAAAAAAAAACAAAAACAAAAAAGACTGGTGATGGAATGAGTGTTTATAGCCAGTATAATGCAGGTCCAAGTGAGCATAGGAACCAAGTGGCTTCGTGGATTTTTCACCGTCTGTAATGTAACTAGAAATTACTAAAATGCATGCTGTGTCATTCCTCTATTTTACACACTTGTAGCTGTTGGCAATGATGCAATATAAGAAGAATAACACTGTGATTACTGGAACATGATCAACTCCGGGGTGATAACAGTATTAACCCCGTTGTTAATTATTTCACTACAACAGCATGCCCTGTCGTATTTTATTCCTTATACGTGCTGGAAGGCTTTAGTTCCTAGCAAGTGCAAGACCAAAAGTTTGAACATTCATCAAAACACAGCAGCTGGTGGATGAGGAGATCACCAGAAATAAAAAGGAATGAAGTACACATTAGATCTGCTAGCGTCAACTCTGGCAGAGGTCAGATGAGAATCTTCAGGCATATACACACCATCAGCGAGCTGGTTATGTAACAAGGACAACGGATGATGACGAGGATGGTTCTGTTCCACTTAGATGACAAGACTGCATACACAGCTTCTTGTCTGCTTTGTATAGCATGATTTAAAGCATCCGTTTATCTCTTGTACCACTTATCCAGTGCGGGTAAAGTGGGAAGCTGAAGCTCATCCCAGCTGCCTATGGGGCAAGAGGCGGGGCACACGCTGGACAGGTCACCCATCTAATGCGAGGCGGACTTAAAAGATCAAAGGGGAAATTGCTTTAGCCATCAGAACGGGATAAAGCTTTGGGGATCACGTTCCTTGGCCTTACCTCACACTAATCCACAACCTTAAATGACCATTCTTAAGTCTTCAGACATATTCGGAACCATTAGCAAGTCAAAGTCACTCGCTGGTGATTAAAGTCTTGATCAAACGGCCCCCATGGTTCATTCTTCTTCCAAAGGTATTGACTAACTCTTTCAAATATGCAATTTTGCCCTGCTTTGTGAGGCAAAACAAAAAACATTAAGCAAAGCAATTACACCCCAGGAAGCGAGAAACTTGACTTTTTCAATAATGTGGAACATGAAATTGCCACAGTTTGCCTTCTGTGCCCCCTCCTAAGCAAACACACCAGGAAAGCCATAGAGGAAGAAGGAAGAGATTGAATGTGCTACAAAGTCAACATCTCATAGTCTGAGCATGTGACTCACACTCTCTCTCTGTGTATGTGTGTGTGTGTGTGTGTGTGTGTGCGCGCGTGGTGGGGGGGGCAAAAGGTTGGTTGACGAGGGGTTTGGAAAGGGGAGATTGAGATTTCAAAGTCACCTTGCTGGTCAAGCAACGATATAAAAGCACAGTGAGATCAGGTTGTAATGGAGGACTTTTACCTTTTACAGTAGAAGGCTTTCAGGAAGTTGGGGATCCTGTGGGCCATATTTATTACCAGTTCCTTTGGACCTTGGGTTTTCCTGTGCAAGTCTCAATGTCGTTTTTCATTTTCCCTTTTAAAATGCACCATTCTCATAAGATCCCACATCACGCTCAGTGAGGCATTATAACTTATCATTTATTTATCACATTCCTTCCAGTTTAGGCCTCTGAAAAAGCACGTTGTAGCATATTAATGCTGAGAGAAACGGACAGTATTTATGGTGCTCAAGCAGAATGTAAAGGGCAGAGAGCTACAGAAAACTGCCTCGACATCCTCTCTCATGTTCGCGACTCCTGTAACACTCAAGCACTGACTTCTAACACTGCTACCTCTGCTGCACAAATCACAGAGAAATACCATTGAACGTATCTGTACATCTCATAACAACCTACGATGCATGGCTGTACTATCTGTTCGGTGCGATCATTAGTTTCACATCTATGAAGCAGCTTTAAGAAAAGCAGCAGTCCCTGCACTGTGGCTCAACTGATTATAACCATATACACGACCCAGCGTGTGGGATCTGGAGCCATGCTGATACACAAGACTGATGTTTGTGTACTTGTGGCCATATTCCCCTCCTCGAGCCGTAATCGATCTCCATTTCATAGCAGCTCATTCCTCTCAGAGTACAATTGGGATTAATGAGCCTCAGCCAGTTGTTCAGATCTGCGGGAGGCTTTCCTCCAATCTCTTCATCCATTCCAGTAACACACAACTCTAAGGAAGCATCACTCCCTTCATATGAAGCTAATATTTGGTCCAAGGCCCTCCTAAGTCTCGCATTTACCAAGGCCATGAAGAGGGGGCACACACGAATCGATGGCAAATCAATAGGGGGGCTAATGAGAGGAAGTTGTGTACTCACGGCTGGCAGAGCTTGACCAGGTCATGGTCGGTGGTTGCTGGGGGCAAGCCACGGATGTACAGGTTGGTTTTACTGAGCTGCTCCCAGCCTGCCGTGCTGCTGCTGCTGCTCTGATTGGTGCTGCTGTTAGTTCCGGGGCTCGGGGGAGCCATGGGCTGAGACGACGGGCCAGTGGGAGGCTGCCAAAAGTGACAGAAAACAAAACATGGTCAGAGTGAAAACACAAGAACACATGGGTGCAAAAGGCGAACATGGCCCTTAGATGTGGTGGCGAGAAAGAAAGGCAGGTCTGTTTAATTTTGGACTCAACGCAGAAGAATAATGCAACAAGTTTATGTAAGGCTATTGGGACTATCACGAGTCACTAGATAAACAGATGATGATTGTGGACTGCAGAAAAGCAAGCCATGGGCTAATCCTGCTTACCACTGGTGCATTTATTATGTGTGTATCGAAGAAGAAATGGAACCTGGGTGTGTCATATTGATTGAACTTACTGGAAAAAGGCTAGCATAGTCATCTTAATGCATACAGCGGGTGGGACAGCTAGCCACAAATCTTACTCTGAAATACATGGGCTCTAAAATGCAAACGGCACTGATCTGCATTGTTACATCTACATGCATACAATAAGAAGTCCACTGATGGCTCGGTCAGAAATGCCATGTGTACACCTAAACTGGAAAATGAAGAGGTGGATAATCTATATAGCTAATAATCTGCTAAGAAGACAAAATATTAGTACTAGTTTTGGAATCCAAGCAATCTTATAACTTTGGTATGATACCAGATAGAAGAAAAACATTTCTATCCAGATTAGATACTGTACTTGGCTTATATTACATATGGCTATGTTAAACAGCCCATGAGGCATTATATTTAATTAACTAGATGTCACATAATCTGTGTGAGTGTACATGATGATCAAAATAGCGGTCGCGAAATGTGAAATCTGGCGGGTGCAAAATGCGAGTGCAAAACATGAAAACATATCCACTTTATCAAGCTGGATATGAACAAATTTACTTGTAAATTATTTTTCACTGATGTGCTAACCATGGAACTCCTGTTAGTTTGTTTGTATCTTACAATAACTCCCAAAATGGTGCATCATCGGCTTAAAATTGTATAATAGGCACCAGTTTTACAGACTAAGTGTAGATATTTAAATGAAATGTATTTTGCTGATTTATTGATTAGTTTGTTTACTTCTTAACATAAAATTAGTGAAAGGTTTGTGAAATTATGTGAAATTACAACAAATGAGCCTACCTCTTGGAGTAAGACAAAAGAAATGGCACCCTATACAAGGAGGAACGGTTCATCAGTGCCTTTGGTTAATGACACTACAGTGGCTGAGCTGACTGCTTGAAGCTTTACAGGATGCTAGATCATTTTTAGCTCCCTGCTACTTTTGAGGGCCTCATGAAACGTAAAACACTAATATATAAATAAAGAAGAAAATTAAATCAGTGTTAGAAGCCAGTGCGGTTCAGTTCAGTGTGGCCCTTACATACCTTTACTAAAGGATTCATAAATAAGGCCCATAGTTCCTATTACAATGTAAAACAACAAACAAAAACAAAAACCCCACACACATACTGAGCCAAGACTCAAGTATATTGCTGTTATGGTAAAGCTGGCGCTAAATGCCGCACCTCGCGTGCGCAAATTTGGTTCATATGCAATGTGCATGCAAATTTAGACGTTCAGCGGGCTGCTGTGTTTAAAATACACATCATTCATTCACAACCTGCATTTAAAATGAACTCATTGGGCTGACGAGAATATCTCGATTGTGCCTGAAAACATGCGTGCGATCTGAAGAGAGCTTTACAGTTCCAAAGCCCTAATATTTATATTCAAGTTCAACAGACGGATAAAGGGTACAGAAAGACAGGACAGAGTCAGGGCTGATTAGTGATGTGATGACAATCACTAAAACAAACGAGAGCAAATGCAAGCTTGACGAAACATGAGCACAGCCACTAATAACTTAGTGGCTAACTTTATTAATAGAACTTAAAAAAAACACACCAAATAAATAATAATTTAAAAAAAAAAACCAACGCAGCTCTTGTTCTGAGAAAATAACCCGAGCAGTGTGTTCAAAAGGAGCAAACAGAAGTAAGCCTGCTGTACAACTTGGCCCTGACTCCTGACTCCAAACTAAATAACTCCACACTGTCAGTGCTGAATGAAGATGAATATCTTGCTCTACTCTGCTCCGTCCGCTTCACTTTCCACTCCTTTCTCTCAAACCAGAAGAGCTCTATGCACAGCAATAAATAAATAAATAGACAGACAGACAGATAAAGGCTGACTGTGCGTACAACACGTATATGCTGCTAAGCTTCCTGGCAAGATTTGCCTTTTTTTTGTGGTTATTTTACATTGCATGACATTTAAAATGTATGTATGCATGTTTGCAAGCAGGACGGAGAAGCAGCCATTTGCAGCGTACCCAGCTGAAACCTAATAGTCCCCATGACGAGCTCTACACTGCAAATACAACCTTTCCCTTCCCCATGGGATCACGCACACACACGCGCGCACACACAAACACACGAAACCACTTGCATGCCAAGGTCCTGACATGCAAACCAGTCAGAGAGGCATGTCTGGGAATGAAAAGTAAGCAACAGGAAAAGAATGACAACACTGCGTCAAACCTGCAGGGTGTGATGTGATGTGAGTGTGTGCGTGCACGCTGTGCAAAACCTACTACTACTGTGCTTATCTCGGTTTTATTTTGGGCACGCTAAATTGAAACTATCCGCTGTGCTTAAGCATTATGAAATTCACTTCAGGTGAGGTTTTACGACGCATTACAACGCAACATTCAATCCCAAAACAGATACAAGCTTCGTCGAGGAACATACGTTTAGCCTCAGTACTGCTTATGTTACCACAAAAATTGTGTATTCCCAAACCATTTAATCAGATATGCGCAAAACCTATAAATATAAACCTTTAATTAAGCTGGAAACAGGTTCCCCATTGATAGACCACACATACCAGAGAAAACCTTGAGGGATAGTTGGACAGGCTTTTACTGCGCCGGTTAGATAGCCCTATTCTTCACATTATAAAAGAGCTCTTGTATGGCAGAGCCAATCACTTCCGTCCTGTTTGCATGGACACAGATGTTCTGAGCCGAGGAGCTTTTCCTCTTCAAGTACTCCCTCTGTTCCACCCTGATTACCCCTTTCTCTCAGTCTCTCTCTTTTTCACAGTATGTTCAAGGAGTCCCAAGAAAAGAGGAAGTGCTCGGAATCCGAGGAATGAGGCAGTGACAGCGTTGAGCAATCACAGCCTGGACGTCTTCCAGAGGCTCAGATCGTCTTTCCAGTGTTCACGAGTCTCCTCGGCAATTTAACACTTGCTGTCTGAGTGCTCCAGACCGTTTCTCCTCCCTACGGAAGAACCGAAGCAGAGGTGCAGCACATTGGCAGTACACTCTGCTCTTGTCCTTGTAACTCTGCACGCATTTAACTATGTTTTTGGCCAATCCTGGTTAGCTTCTGATTGGCCAGCAAAACTGGCTGGAATTTTAATTTCACACAAAGCTGCTTCTGAGAACACAACCGAACGGCACTGCTGTGCACGAGGCTGCCCATCTCAAAAGCATTTATGAATCACAAGTTAAAGAGGAAGCTGTAAAATTCATGCCCAGGGAGAGGAGATAGGCCAGAACCTACTCTTTGCTTCAACCACTGACAGGACTGAAAATCTTTTAAGTTTAGAGTAAAAATAGTACAACTGAGGGAAAACAATGGTTACGGCCCTGTCCCAAATGGCACTCTAAGCCTTGTGGTCCTCCTCCAAGTTCACACTTTGGTGGCACGACTGAGAAGTGTGAGTGAGTGAAGGCTTGAGAGTTTTACAAGTTAGCATTTGTTGCCTGTTGTGTTTTCACAGTGGTTCGCCATGCCGAGATAAAAAAATGGAGAGTCGCATACAAACAAAATTTTACATTACATTTTCCATTAATGAATAACATTTAGAATCATCGGTTCCTGCACTGACAAATTTAAACAGCAGCAGTGGCAGCAGCTCCACATAAAATTATATATGGGTACACTATAGATCATCTAATACATTGCATTCAGTTGAATTAACTGTTTCATGGGATTTTCTGTTTGCTACATTAATGCTACCTTCACGTTGCTAGGCTGGTTATGACGACAGCCCTTTAAGGACTTGATTTGTCCCTCATCATATCTTCTATGACTAGTCCTTGCTCACCTTGCAGGGAGTAGTGGGACAGGGATCACTGCAGAGTCTGCTTTGATGCAGGCTGTGCTAAAGGGTGCCTAGAGGGTGTTCGCGAACATGCTCTTGAAGCCCAAAATGAAAAATGGTACACCCTACAGCCTTGCAAAGCTTGCAAACTCAAGTAAACAAGAACCATGTGGCCACAAGTGCACCGTTTGGGATAGGGCCAAAGAAATGATCGGCACTGATGTAGCTGTATTTGGAGAACAGCCAACCCAAACTGGTCAAAGGTAGTATTCAGAAAGACATCAGCAAAACTCCTACAGTATGACTAAGTAAAATGACCGTTAAATAAAACTTTGCTCCACCTTAACAATTAACTTAAAAAGCATGGCCCATGTCTGTGATCTGTATCTAAACGGTTCCCTACCCAAAGGGCACCAAACGGGTTCACCAGTTTCTCTAGGTAATTATTTCCAAATTAGAGACACATTAATCCATTGAACACACTACACATTCAAACCAAGAACCACTAATCACCCTAACTGAAAAAAGTAGATCCTTACTTTCATTAGAAACTATAATACATACATAAACACCACATATACCACCATATACCCCAGTGTACCGCATGCTTACTTATATCAGTGGTTGATTTTTGTGTGTATTTATACCAATTGTAAAAATTTGACCGAATTATTTTCCCAAATTTTTCCATTTGAAGTATAAACCTGATATCACAGCTCGACGTACTGCTTAATATCTAATGCTGATCCAATACGGGCATCGTCTCATTAACCATATGGACCGAATGAGCACAGCATTAGATCGGTACAGCTCTACTCAGGAATATCTTGTTTACATGTTACTGGTCCGGATTCCTGACATTAATTTATGGTAAAGTGAATATCTGTAGGAATTCCCCCGAACCAGTTGCTTCCTTTCTCCACACAGGCTCTCTAAGAGAGACTGGAGTACTAAACTCGACCTCATTACAGGAGAACAAGGTGTGACCATGATTTGGTCAATGTGGCTCATTGTATTTCTTACAAATTTACTCAGACTCCCCTCAGTAACTCTCAATTTGATATTTGAGGCAGTGGTAGCCTAATGGTCAGGGCATTGGCCCTTCAGTCGAAAGGTTGTGGGTTTCAGAAGGCCCAGGACCAACAAGGTACACTGAGGTACGCTGAGCAAGGTACTGCTGCCCGGGCGCTGCACTGTTCAGCTGCCCCCTGCTTCACAAGGTGAATAGGTCAAATGCAGAGAAGTAATTTCACTGTGTCATGCTATGCTGTGCTGTGGTGTGTTTCACATGTTATGATCACTAGTATACATTACTTACTTATTTCTTCTGATAATTAAAGACAATTGGCCAATTGTGGGTAGTTATGCCTCTTACCCCACCATACTACTGACCTGAACATTCCTGATAAGTGTTTAATTTTATATCAAAGACTAAATCTTGTTTTTCAACTCCATCACAGGCTCAGGGGTTGCAGTCAAGCTAAAGCCCCGCTGTGCGAGACTGATATTGCAAGGTGCCGAAAGGCAAGAGTCAGCTCTGAGACATCCAGTAATGATGAGCAAAATATCATTCCGTGAATGGTCTATGCACAAAGAAAGCAATTATGCATCAGGACAGGCCCAAGCCTCTATTCAAATGGTCTGGCAACCTGAAAGCACTTCATAGTATAGTTATAAAACAGCTGCACAGAGGCTATGAGGTCACAGTATGGCAAATGACAGGAACAAGAATCCAACCAGAAGGAACACTGGCAGGACTTCCAAGTATGAGAGCCAAATTCTGTCCAAGAGCCAACATGGCTGTAGCCTGCATTCCTATGGAGCCAAACTTATCTGAATTATATAAAGCAAGATGACGAAATGGACAGAAGTGAGAGAAATTTCTCAAGAAATGTCTTGCCAAAAGGATAGTGTTTAATGACTTGTTTGTGTGTGTGTGTATATATATATCTCCAGTAGTATGAGCTTATTTTGTGCTTTATTGTGCAGACATTTTTAAAAGTAAACAGGACTGGGATAACTGCAAGCACATGAACAACTCTTTTTGAGTTATCTAGTACAGTCCCTGCAAATGATGTAATGGAGTCATTATTAGTCACACAACAAAGCCCACCAAACTCATTATAACATACCAGGCTGCATGATTATCTGTGATTATGGGATTACGTTTAACATCAGATGTCATGACATCAGTCTAATCCAGTTTTCTGTCATGTGCATCATTATATGCTGGAATGGGAAACAATTAAATTAAATGCAGTAAATGATAAAAGTATGTGTACATGGCAAAATTGCTGTTTTGCTCTTTACTGACGTACAGTTCATGGTGCAGCCCTCCCATCCTGCTTAAAGTCACAGACAGGTGAAGGGAATATCATTGATTATCTTGTTACAATGGCACCTTGTTCATGGGCTGGGATGTATTAGGCAGCAAGTAAACAGTCTGTTTTCAACGTTGATGTGTTAGAAAGAAAAATGGGCAAGCATAAAGATTTGAGCGATTCTGACATGGGTCATATTGCGATGGATAAATGACTGGGCCAGAGCATCTCCATAACAGCAGGTCTTGTGGAGTGTTCCCAGCATGCAGCAGTTAGTACCTACTAAAAGTATTCCAAGAAAGGACAACTGGTAAACTGAGGACATGGTCATGGGCACTCAAGTCTCAGTGATGTGCACGGAGAACGAAGGTTAGCCAGGCTAGTCTGATCCACAGAAGCTTCTGTAGCACAGATTGCTAAAAAACTTAATGCTGGCTATGACAGAAAGGTGTCAGAACACATAGGGCATTGCAGCTTGCTGCGTATGGGGCTGTGCAGCTGCAGACCAGTCAGAGTGCCCATGCAGATCCCTGTCCACCACTGAAAGCATCGACAATGGGCACATAAGCATCAGCACTGGATCATGGAGCAGTGGAAGAAGGCTTGGTCTGATGAATCATATTCTCTTTTAAGTCATGTGGATGGCTGGGTGTGTGTGTGTCCCTTACCCAAGGAAGAGATGACACCAGGATGCATTACAGTAAGAAAGCAAGCCAGGGAAGGCACTGTGACACTCTGGGAAATGTTCTGCTGGGAACTCTTGGGTCCTGGCATTTGTATGGATGCTACATTGACATGTAACTCTTATCTAAACATTGCTGCAGATCAAGGACACCCCTTTTATGTTCAATGGTATACCTTAATGACGGTGGCCTCTGGCAGCAGGATAATGCCCCCTGCAAAAATTGTTCAGAAATGGTTTGTGGAACAAGACAATTCAAGATGTTGACTTCAAATTCCCAAGATCTCAATGTGATAGAGCATCTGTGGGATGTGCTGGACAATATGTGCAATCCATGGAGGCCCCAGCCTTCAACTTAAAGGATCTTCTGATAACATATCACAGCACAGAGGTCTTGTGGAGTCCATGGCTTGAGTGGTCAGAGCTGTTTTGGTGGCATGAGGAGAACCTACAAAATTGTTGGTATACTTGGTTTGAGTTTTTCTGAAAAGGCATCACTTTTTTGTAGAGTTTACACAGAGTACTTTAAAAAGAAACAAACAAACAAAAAAGAGTGGTATATCTGGGGGTGGAAACACCTTATTAATTAAAGAAGTTCGAAGAAAACGGCCAGACTGCTTTGAGCTGACAAGAAGGCACAGGTAACTTAAATAACTACTCTTTACAGCCATGGTGAGCAGAAAAGTCACTACAAAGACACAACACATAAAACCTTGAAGCAAATGTGCTATAACAGCAGGAGGACATCAGGTTTGACTTCTGCCAGCCAAGAACAGGAATCTGAGGCTACAGTGGGCACAGGTTCACCCAAACTAGACAGCTGAAGCTGGAAATACACTGCTGGGTCTTTTCCAGTCGGGGTTGGGAAATATTACAATGATCACATTATCAATTTTACACAGGAACCATCAAGGATTTCTGTTTTAAAAAAAAAGTTTTATGCATATTCTGATTGAAAGTGGCTAAATAGATGTCCATTTTGTGTAGAATTTTCCATCTTTTTCAGTACTAAAGAACTTCGTTTTGCACATTTTAAAATGAAAGTGTAACTGAACACAGGTTTCTTTAACACAACACTACAGTTTTGTTGCCAGCTTGTTACCAAACCAATATACTAAAGCGCACATCACAGATCCTAAAAACATCCACTGTCGTGATATGATATTTCTGTCATATCAGTCTCCCCATTAAATATTTTTGAATAGGAAGCACAGTGGTAGTTCAATGGTTAAGACATTGGACTACTGACTACTGATTGGAAGGTTGGGAGTTCAAATTCAAGCACTGCCAAGCTGCTTTTTCTGGGCCCTTGAGCAAGGCCCTTAACCCTCAACTGCTCAGTTGTATAAATAAGATAGATGTAAGTCGGATAAGAATGTCTGCTAAATGACAGTAATGTAATGTAACATAACACTGGAACAATACACACAGGAACCATTCCTCATCTCATGACATCCCCTATACGTTTTTTTCCAAGCTAAGTCCTCCAAATCCTCTTAAAATAAAAACATTATCTAATCATCCCCGTGGAAGACAAACGCTCTACCAGGAAGCGTTCCACAGTGGTTGAAACTAAGAGAGGACAAAGAGCATCTTTGAGGAGAGAGCAGCCCTGTCCACTTTTACAGTTCTTTTTCCTGGCCACACTCCAGCAGACCTGGCTTTTCTGACCATCTCAAAGCCTGATTGTTCCTTACAGCTGTGTATTCAGCTCAGACAGAAAAGGAGAGCGTGGGGGGGGGGCACCACGAAAGACAGTCTAAGGAGGGAAGACTGTTATCAGCCTGCCCCAGACTCAGATAGCTAGTCATATCCGCACTGGAAATACACTGGCTTACCAGTAAGAGGCCTCACCCTGAGAGCTCCTAACCTCTCAGCTCACATTCCGCTAAACCGGCCTATGAGTACGTATAATCCTCTGTACTCTCTCTTCCTTCCTGCTAATCAATCAATGTTCTGACAAGCCCATAAATTTTGCGATCATCCTCAACTCTGAAAACATGCCGTGCCAAACTTTAATTATCGTTTACACCAACACACAGGACAGAAACCAGGCTACACAAGTCTCTTTGGATTTCTTGAATCACTCATAGTGGAAAAAAACACAAAACAAAACCAAACATCTTAAAGGGTTCTTTAAGGGTGTCATCGAATAACTTTGGGTTCTACAGGAAAACCTTTCTGAGTGGTTTCTGGGTTCTTCATGGAATCTTCCAACAGAAGGCCAAGTGAATCCTTCAGGCTTCTAAAATGTCTAAGGTCACTCATCTCACTTACCCCATCTCACCTGCCCTCAGATTAACCCCAGATCAGGACTGTAAGACAGTCTGTATGTGAGACGCAGCTCAAATCCATCATTCATGAGGTCTACAACACACTTTTATCCGGCTGCACAGCTTAAATCTAACCTATTATATGAAAGGTCCACAACACAAAGGACACATGGAAGATCTGTCCTGACATGGCCCTGGTATTGGGTTTAATCCATCAAGCTTGAAGATCATAACCTGATATCTGTTGATCCCTGTGAATCTGTTGAGGTTGTGAATGAAGTTAGATACTCAGATAAAAAAAAACAAACAAACAAACAAAAACCTTAAAACCAAACGGCTCGGCAGTGGCTCTTATCTTTATAATCCACAACCCCCTCCGACACAGGGTCAGATACAGGCTAAACGGCGTGTAATGCTTTACTTTAGAACAGCCTATGCTATAGGCTAATTGCTCAAGCTGGCAGATACAGTTTGTGCTTTAAGTCTTTAGCATTTGTAACAATCACACAGCCTGCTGTCTTATGCTAAGAGTTAGTTACAGTGTTACACTAAACTCAAGGCGGATTATTATGGTCGCACGCCATCCTGCTGGCCGGATGAGCCCGGGTTGGGAGGCTATTAGGCGGCAACATTAGTAACAATTAGTAAAGTGAGCTCGTGCGTTTACCTGTTTTCTATACGCGTTTCTCAGCGGGTTGCCAGAATTCGCAAAAATCATCCTCGAGGTCGGTGTGCCGCCGCAGAGACGATGTACTGTCAGTCAGTTGTTATTCGCGCTCGTTAAGTGTCAATATCCAAGGGACTGGAAGGTAATAAAGTTGTTTATGTGATTCTACAGAACATAGAGACCTGTCTCTATGTCTCGGACTCGTCGACACACAAAAACTACCAGTAAAAAAAAGACGCTACACGCTCAAACACAGCAAGCATACATCCCACGACCGTGCCGAAGTTGGATTGCCCAACCCGTTTGTTTAGCTCCGTTCATTGATCTGTGTTGAGTTCCCCACAGAACAAACCCTCCCACTACGGACCAAACCATTGCGCTGTCTGCCCAAGGGGTGCTCCAAGCAAAAAGGAACTCAAAACGAACAAAAGGAATGATGTTTTTGAGGTGTTGTTTTAACAAAACCTGATAGAAACACACAGCTTTACAAGTCAGGGCATGTGATGTCTGGGATAAAATTCCTGGTCTTAATGTAAGGGATTACAAACTCCGGTCATACCCCTGATTTGCCATTCTTTCCTGATGCGTGCATACTTTACATTCCTGTGTGCGGCCATTAACTAGTATGCGGTTTGTATTTTCTGGACTGGATTAACACATTTTGAAGTACAAAAAAAATGTCCATATTTTCATTAACCAATATGTGTTTTACTGCTTTTTTTTGGTTTGTTTTTAAATCAGATGTGGTTAGTAAATAAAGAGCATACTTTTCACCAGTTCTGTTTGTGGAAAAGACAAGTACAGTAAAAAGAAACTGATCTGTTTGTAAATGATGTAAACTGTGTGTTGTGATATGTTTATAAGATTACTGTCAAATCCCACACGAGGCAAGTCTTTTCATGGCTTTTTCCTCAAAAGTAAAACATGTACCCTTTGTCCAAGACAAATACAAGACGGGTGAAAAAAACAAAACATAACTTTGTACAAAGAAGAATGGACATGCTATAGGCCTAATTAGCAGGTTTAAATAAGGCTAAAAAATGCCTAAACCACAGCCCCCCAAACACAGAGAGGACCTTCCATTAACAAGTCTTAATGCAGCTCATTTAATGCCATGCCTACACCTAGCCCCACCCCTAACCTTAACCTCAGTAACCAAAAGCAGATTTGGAGTACTGTATATCTTTAAAACTGTGATACTGCTTGTGTAAAAAGCAGTCAAAACTGTCAGATGATTGTCAAAATATTATCAGATACAGACCCTCCCCCAAAGCCCCAAAACTCACACGCTCATTAGCACTGAAGTCAAAATAATTACCATCAGACACATGCAAAAGCATTATATAACCATTAAACTGGTTTCCTCGGTGTTGTAAACACTCTAGCTTCCAGCCTACATTATTCCTGCCAAGCTCTCGTTCATTGGTCAGTTCTCTCTTGCTTATCCAGCTCAATACGCAAGTTTCTCTCTCTCTGTCTGCCTCCCTCTATACCTGAAACCTTGATGGCTTGTCCTCAAACCTCAACACAGCATTTCCTGTTATCTACTAAAATATCCCCCGACCTCAGCACTTTCTGTCTGCTGTTCTAAATTCTGATGTGGCCTTAAGCAGAACACTGCATTATGAATAATCTCTTTCAACTTGGCTACTTCATCCTATCCTGTCAAGTCTTACAGACGATACACAGGGCAACATACACACATACACAGACACACCAGACGAGTACCATGCCAGCTACGCCGAGACCTAATTTTATTAGAAAGAACATGTTTCATCCTCTATATGACTTGAAAATGAAGTATTAGCCCTAGTAATGTATTTCAGAAAAAAAAGAACAACAACTGTTTGCACACATGTCAAAATCCACTCTTAACAACAATGCTTGCTAAATGAGACATCTACCATCTTTGACGGATCGTTTACTGCACTGTAGTAAATATCCCTGCAGCGATACAGTTTTTATTTTTGATACGGTTCATCATTTTGGTTTAATTGCACAGAATTCAGATATCAAACACAATGAGCATTTTGCTTTTTAAGGTTTTAAGTCTCAACAGACCTGAATATCTGTCATTTAACAAAGCAAGCAAAGTCAAAGAGCTTTGCCTGAATATCTACTGCATAAACAGATATAAAAACCGGACCTGACAATTCACAGCTAGGCACAGGAGTTCAAATTCATCTGCTGGCCAATCCTGGGCTGGTTGACAATTTTTTGAGCTCTTGCAAACACAGCCCTCTATGGCCCTCCTCATGAATGTGCCCCCTGTGTGACCATGTCAATCAACCTCTAGGCATGCAAAAAAAAGAAGAAGAAGAAAAAAAAGACCAGTAACATAGATCCATAGGAATTTTAAGATAAATAAAGCACAACAGGGTGTGAGGCTATAGGAAAGTAATCAGTGACTTGGTAGCATGATGTGGCCTGACATGACAGGGTGGTTTGCTGATACCAGACTACTAAATAACCCTTTTTTTTTTTTTTTACCTGTTTATAATTACATGGTGGTACAGTGGTTAGCACTGTCGCCTCACAGCAAGAAGGTTCTGGCTTTAACCCTGCTGGCAGTCTGGGGCTTTCTGTGCTGAGTTTGCATGTTCTCCCAATGCCTGCCCGGGTTTCCTCCCACAGCCATGCAGGCTAGGTCAACTGGCCACTCTAAATTGTCCATAGGTATGAATGTGAGCGTTTGTCTCCGTGTTAAGCCCTGCAACAGATTGCTGACCTGCCCAGGGTGTACCCTGTCTCTTGCCTGAAGTCAGCTGGGCTTGACTTCAGCTTCTTCCTCACCAGATAATAGATCTTGATAGGGATAGATAGTGGATGAATAGATAATTAAGACGAATTAATTCCTGTTATCACTTATGTTATACCAGCTAGAAACAACTGTTCCTTCACGAGCTGTGCTGTTGTAGAAAATTATTCAGCACACTTTCGACCAGATTTTTAATAAAGGTCAATAGCTGTGAGAAAATCTAATAACCACGAACCATTCCTCCAAACTGAGTTGAGGTGTAATTAGATAGATTGCGTGAATCCTTGTCAGTGTTATCAATGTTATTTGTAATAAAAACATATTCCGTACCAGAAATCTGAAGTTCAGAAAACTGAAAATGTTTAACGTCAGCAGAAAGATCACCTTATATACTCGTAGTATAACCATGTAATTGTCCCAATAAATAAAGTGAAAAAGTCATGACTAAGGACAGATCTGTGGTGTCTGGGTGAGGTCATGTGTTTAGACTATCAGGCGTATGCTGACATTGATTTTCGGTCATGAATTTAGAAAAGGTTAGAGCTTTACATGATATAAAACCTAAATTAATTTGAGGTCAATTTAAAGATTTGGACTTCTATGCCTTGCGTAGATTTGCTGCAGTACTTCCGCAGTTACCGAGCTTGTCGCTGTCTATGATGAGTAATAAGAATGGATGGCAGCACTTGTGGTTGGACAATACGATGCTGCACACTGGAAAGGCACATGGGTATCTTTACAGTGACCTTTCTGGCTACTGTGTGCAGCAGCTAAAATCAGATAAGAAAGCAATACCCTGCCATGTCAGAGAGAGGTTATTGTGAAACTGTATGCTATTGCAAAGACTAATCTTTTAATGTTTAATGTAAATTAAATTAATAAGTATAGTATGGAATAAATAAATAAATAGTAGTAAGAGTATTTTTTCTTGAATATTACAGCACACCTGTAAGGCATCAAGTATTAATTCAATTGTTAAACCAGAGTAACTCCATCTGCACAAACCCAAAAATGTATTTTAAGGTAAGAAATAATAGCAAGCTGTTCTCAAGTTGTCAGAATATTCACAACTTTGTCTACAACGATAACATACAGCATAAGATCTAGAGGGTAGAAATGTACAGAGAATGGTGCACAGCAAAGACATTTTCTCCTACAGTTTGTTTTACTAAACAGTAATGAAGTACAGGCTATTTTAATACGATACAAGCGTGCACAGAGAAAACACCAGCACAGGAAAGCTTAGGCATACATTTGTACACATATCAGTGCTCTCTAACCTAGACTTATTGAAACCATTAAATGTTAATATTTTGACTGACACATCTATAATTGCAAGATATTTATCCATGTTTTGACCTAGGCAAATGTTATATATATATATATATATAAATAAACATTTATAATATTAACTAAAATGTTCAGGAAAATGGTAAGTGTTCGGATGTGCAGCACTGTGCAAAAGTCATGTATAGAAAATCTGGGAAGCAAATGTGCTTCTGAAAATATGACCAAATCCCCCCCCACACACTTCTATATGTCAGGTAAATTACTATAAACAGTGATAAACAGTCTGAATAAAATAAAATTCAGTAAATATTTGGCCACCTCTCCAGAGCAGCTTTATATAAATTCGTCTGGAGATGCTGACTGTCTCACACGCTTCAGCTTCTGCAAGTAGCTCCAGAAAACCTAAATGATGTTTCATCTTAAAAATGACTGCTTATACCCCTTTGCTAACAACTATTTGCAAAAAATTTTTTTTTGCATAATTTACTAAAATGTATTCTTTTCTCCTACCACATCAGTGCAAGCGGCTAATGTTAAACATAAAATGTATACATTTTCCAGGGTGCCTAGCAGCTTTGCACAGTACCGTATATACGCCCACATGTGATAAACCTTCACCATAACATGCTGATCACATTCTTACTGCCTCTCTCTCTCTCTCTCTCTCTCTCTCCCTCTCTCTAATACAGCTCACTGTCTTGTGAGGGATTGAGGTGAAAGTGAGATGAATATTCTGCATGAAAAGAGAAGTGGTTTTCACTCAGCCTTTTTGTAAAAATGAGCCTGCAACTGGGCTGAGCAGATTTCTCTCCGAGCTGCTCCCGAATGGAATGGAGTACTGCTCTGTTCTTGCGTTTTCTCTCTCTCAGGCTCAACTATACAGCTTAAGATACCATTCAGTGCTAAGAGATGACAAAATGTTACTTCCTGTTTGCTCCCACTCTCTTTCTGTTTCCTCTGATTATCGTATACATCTTCTTTCAGTGACATTCATAAGTAGAATCTTGAGTACAGACTGTGTCATAAGTGGGAGGGTTTCCAAAATCCTCAGATCTGTATTTACCTTTCTGTGTCTGTTGCTCAGGAACAGCCGAGGACCAAAACTCTTCTGAGGAGGCCATGCAATCATCGTCATCTGCAACCGCCACAACGCTGAGTGTGTCGCCGTGAACTCTGCGATCACTGTGTGTTTGTGTGTGTGTGTGTGTTGGGGGGAAGCACGTTCTACTGCCACACAGGAAGACAGCACTATTCACTCACACAGATGCACATACAGTATATGTATAGTGAGCTGTGGAGTATGTGCATGTGTGAAGGAGAGAAGAAAGCAGACATTGCTGGGGGAAGGGTTGGAGTGCTGAGGAGGATTAGAAATGGTATGGTGAATTGCAGCATATGATTTATATAACGTTGTTTTCCTTGAGTACCGGATACACATGAGTTTTTGTGCTACTAGAATTATGCAAGGGACTGTGTTTTTAATCCCTCTCATCCTGCCTAATTTTTGGTGGTACCTGCCTCTTAAATTTATTAATGAAACTAGGTGCTTCTGTTACCCAAAATATATAAAAACAATTTTTAACCACACTGAGCCTGCTCAAGATAACAAATTTCCTGAAGATGAATGAATGAACAGGGTAAACACACCACGCAGCATGTAAATCAGTGTAGCTTTTCCTGCAAGCTTCATATCTGAACACCTGCTCCTGCTTGCAGGAGAGTAATACTAACTATACACTAGGAGACTTTAAAAAGACTAAAGTCTAACATGCAATATGAATATTGGTATATATACTGTATATATTACAGAATATGAATTTTGCAAGGACAGAGGTCTCCTCAAAGTCTCCTCCGTCTCTATCTACCTGTCAGAGATGTTCCTGTAGCTGCTATGAAGCTTCCTATGTGGTTCTGAAGAGAACTCAGCTATTGGTCGTTGACAATACCCGAGTCACTATTTGTATCCAACAGGAATAAAATCTGATGATAATACAATACTAAACACTGCTGATTTGATCAGAAACCACCTTGAACCAAACGATCAAGATAACAGGAGCACGCCACAACTTTAACAAAACACTCATGATTTTATTCTGACATTGCAAATTTGTCGGCAACACTGAAATCACTTCAAAAGTCTGGTGGAAGGTCGGCATAACGAAAGGCTCCCCGCTGCAACTTCTTTGTTGGGTCCTGCAGGATGCCAGTTTCAGTGCACACCTACAGCTTCTGCTTATCAAATCACATGGAAATCTGCATTTATTCACTAACTTTTACAGAAAGCTCAAGGGCCCAACAGTGCCAGCTTGGCAGCACAAGGATTGCTAATTTTTCAATCAATCAGTAGTCGGGATCCTTAAATACTGAGCCCCCCCTTGCCCTTACCCTTACTTTACCTTTTCTACATACCGGTATACTAAATTTGTCATGATGGGAAGCAAAGGTGGGTGTAATGTGGAATTTCTTTCATTAAATAAAGTCGAAACACAAGCGTATAGCCAAAAACAAAACCATCAGCATGACCATGAACTCACCTCAGCCTTCAGCAGGGGCGAAACGCAACAAACGCAAGAACACTGAACCCATAATAAACAGAACTTATAAAGGGTGCAAAATTAGATACAATGAGAGGCAAGTGGGGCTGATCTGTGAGGCATGTGACAGCTTCATGTGATGTACTGGGGCTGATGGTTAGTGCGGTTCCAAAATCTGGACATTGTGGTTTTATTTAGAGCAGTGATACATTAACAAGCAAAACATTTTAAGCTTTACGCTTAGTCTTCAATATGTTTTAACTGACTCAAAACTAATTCTGCTACTGAGATTTTGGATTACTTGTTCTAGACTGATTGTTTTACTGCGCCGTATAAGATTATTGTCCTATCCATCGACTGATAAACAGTAATAAACCGGAAATGAAGCTGGTAACACAATGACCATAGAGGGCAGAAAAAATAAAGAGTATGAAGTATATCTGACTGCCCTGAACTAAAAGTGTATGAGGGACCTATCTATTTGTCTTTCTTACCTTCTCCAAGGCCAGACAGCACACAGACAGCACACATGATTAGAGCTAATGAGAGAGGCAGCTGAGGTGAGTGTAGCTTCCTGCAATGTGAGGAGACGAAGGCTGGTGAAAACCCTGCCCTCTACACGTTGCCACACACGTCCCCTTTAACAGAAACCTGAGCTCTTCACCGTAGTGCTGAGCTTACAGGAATGTCTCTGCACATGCAAAAACACAGCCTTATCATAATGACGCTATAAAGGTTTTTAATAACAGCTAACTAAAATCAGCATTTGGCACATGCACACAGTCAGTGTTTAAGTTCACACTGCAGTTATTCTGCATGCTTTTCTGTGCAGAGGTAATCCAGCTGTGTACCTAGCATTAAACCGTAATTACATCCGTAAAATGTGGAATTCAAAGGTTTTTTCCAAAGACCTTTTTCATGAGACCGAATGTTCAAAATATTGGAACACACTTTGCTAGGCCTGGTTACAATTTTCTGAATATATTCATATGTATAAATATACTATGGAGCTGTGTGTTTTACTGGGGACAAAAGTCTGTATTGTTATACTATCAGAGCTGGAAAATCAATGCATTAACAGCCCAGACATTCCACGATTATTAAATAAAAACAAACACCTATATGTTGCTTGAGGCAAAAAGAATGACATTGACATTTCTATTATTTTCCACATTCTGCTCTGGCCATTGTGTCACTGAGCAGCTCCACTTCTGTTTTCTATGCTTATCACATTTCATCAATACGGAAATAAAATATTCATCTCATACAGAGCCAGAAAGCTATAAACACTCCAAAAACCTCGGCAGCATTGTGCATTTACTCTGTATCGTCTCATGTGATCGAAGGCTGGCACCAAGCATCAAGCATTCAGCACCTGTTTAACTCATTTCCCTTATTTCATTTCATAGTAATTTAATGACATGTTTACGCATATCAGCATGGCAGGGTGATTACTGGTTGACCTATTTGCGTGTGGCTGATTGACAGTGTCAGTGCACTGATAAGCTTTTGGAGTGTTTCCCCATGCTGCCAAAAAAAAAAATTCCCAGAATGAGAATCATATGAGCACAATGGTCGTTCTGTCAGACCCGAGCACACATAATGAGCATGACCGTGCGGTGCTTTAATTGTGTACATTCTGCTGCCAGGCAACTATTCAAACTTTATTGTAAACTTTGTATAGACCTTTTTCAGCCTCAGACTAATGCTATTGTTGGAAAGCTCGGTGTGTAATGTCCAATGGTAGTTAGTGTGCTCAAACCCTTCTCTTCAAAGGCCTGTGCTCACAGAGGCAGTCCAGTAACAACTGGATGTATTTCTTGAATAACGTAAAATTGCTCATAATAGTACGAAACTGATTTCCCGCTATAGCCACAGAGGTCATCAAAATTGTTTTAGTTTCAGCACAGTTCCCAAACAGTTGTTCAATAAGCACGTAATTATTCTATATATTTAGGATAATATATATTTTTGTTATAACGTTTTATTCTTTGAATATTGCTTGTAAATAGTTAGCATTATAAGAACTAGTCACTGATTTCCCTAAAAAAAAAAAGTTGACACCTTGTTGATGATATTTTTTAAATCTGCTCAGCAAATCAAAAGCGTTTGAGTTATATTATACTTGTAGACTTTATGGCACATGCATTTCATCACGCTTCTAATCTCTGATAATTTTAGATGAAAATTTGTGCTTATAAATTATTACATTTGAAATGTAAACTTTTTAAAAGATGGTCATAGCTACAAGACATTATTGATTATGAATCATTTTTGGGTGCATTAATACTTACTTGTATTCAGACAAACATAGATATTCCTGGACTTGGATATTTAGCTTCTTTATACATATTTATTTCTGTATTTGGATACAGCTTGGATCTTAATTCTGCATTATCTGCTTGCGCATACTTGAAACAATGCTGCTCCTTCTCGGTTTCCACTGTCAACATATGCTGTCTCACAGCCTTTTAGATCAAGATCAAAGCTTGCTGTCACATAACCCTGAAAGAGATGTGCCTACAAAGATAATGCCCTATTCTTGCTCTTCCCCATGTCTGTCCTTATCTTATGAAAGCATCTCCAATAAAACTATAGAAGAAGAAAAAACAGCAGTCAAGTAATTATCAAAAACAATCTCTTCTTTAAAGAATGGACTTCAGTGGAGATCATTCATTCTGCTCTATAATAGTTTATGGACAGAGAAATCTTTGTATAGTCATGAGCAAGACAATGTTTACAGTCATATCCTCTTTTGTATATATATGGCTCAATACACAGAAAGTCAACATGTCATAAACAACGCTCGGTGTACAGCCCTACCACTTCAGCGTTATCCAGCTGTGCCTATTTCATACCCAGTCCAGCCCACTCTATCCCATACTCCATTCCTTCTTCCCATTTTATAAGAAAATTAAAAAAAAAAAGATAGTTGTTAGTTTAAGGTCAACATTATTGTGCCAGAAGCTAGAATGCACATTTATGATTTATTAAGAGATAATCAATCAGGTTTCGTTGACTGTACAACGTATTAGCTTTCCCTCTAACCTGATCAATAATTTAAAGAGAATGACAAGCCCTGCTTTAAAGCTGATGTGCATGCACTTAAAAGAAAAACAAAAGTTACTAATGATCATTAGAATCATTAAACATGATTTTCTCTCACCGGAGCAAAGAGAGAATTAGTATAAAAAAAAAAAAAAAACTGTTCATAAATCATAGCACTGATTTCAGTAGGAGTTGCGGAAAGGCTGGAACGTGTCACCAGATGAAACAGGTATGAAAATACATATCGTACCAAAACGCAACATACTGGATCAGCTCCACCCATGAACCATCTCAGGAGCCTATAATTGATTTGGACTGTGCCCTCTGGCAGGAAACCATGAATCTGGTATATTAGCCATGTGTTGTTGAAGTTTTGAATCAGCTGAATTAGTAATAAATCTGATAACAACATGTTAGTGGGGTTTTTTTGGTGTGCAGCACAAACAACACTAATCAGCTGTAGAAGGAAAGGAGACAGACTGCTAGAAACAGCTATACACTGCATCTCAACAAATCCCCAGTGTGGAAATAACACCTCCAGTGTTTATATAAGACCAGCTGCACACAGAACACTAAAAGCTGTGACCCTGGGAATTCAGTATAATAATAATAATAATATTTATGATGATGATGATGATGATGATGATGATTATTATTATTATTATTATTATTATTATTATTATTTAACAGGATTGGTCACAGTGTTTCTTCTAGCCAGCAGTGTGGAAGCTGTGTTTCACCTGGACAGCTGGCCCAAGCGAGCCATGTAATGGCCAGTGGAATTTATAGCACACACAAAGCAGAACCACAGGAACCAACACACACACACACACACACACACACACACACACACACACACACAGCACCGAAAAACACGAGAAACCGCGCCGCAGTTGCCAAAACGAGCTGTGAGGATCACCAACTTCAAGTGAAAGCGCACACATATTGGGCGATTTCGGCTTTAAAAATACCCCCCAGTGCCTCAGTCCTCTTTCAGCCCAACAGCAGCGTATAGCTCCGTGCTGACTCTGTATCCTGTATCCCGTATCCTACCTTGGCGTGCAGGTAGGGCGGGTAATAGTAGGAGTATTGAGGGTACATCTGCCTCCACACTCTGCCCATCAAGATCCAGGGACACACACTGCTGCGCTCTGGCCAAAGCACACCGCCGTCCCGTCCGTTCAGCTCAGCTCTGAGCGCCCAGCAGTGTGCGATCCACACACACACACACACAGAGAGAGAGAGAGAGAGAGAGAGAGAGAGAGAGAGAGATATACACTGTTACAGTGGGCGGTGGCGC
>JAQLOM010000034.1:16083406-16095071 GCA_030068315.1 Chrysichthys thysi
ATATAGTACCAGTGTTTTGTGTCTTGTCATGATCGAAATACTGACTTGTTTTATGTATTTTATTGCAGTCAAGAAAAAGTCTATTCAGTACACTGTCAGTTCTACACTATTAATAGAGTATGTGGTATTGGATAGTATTATTTAGAGCCACATAGGGCAGACTAGCCATGCTTAAACTGAAAATATTGTCGTGCAACACGCAGCAGGACTGTGCACAGCTCTTTTGCCTGCGGCCCAGCTGACATTAATAGCAGACTGCAGCCAGCCGAGTAGGCTGAGGCAGAGCGCCGGGTCTCGCGCTGCCCTCCGCGTGAGGCGGCAGCTCGGCTTCTGATTGGCTGTGCGGCTTCAGGCGGAAGTCCCAGGCGCGCGGGGATTCCCCGAGGGAAGTTCCCAGCTAGTTGTAAAACATGTAAAAATGTACATTTGTACGAAACACTCCATTTCCTCCCCTTTAACGTGAACCCAGATGTAGAGCAGGACCGAGAGCGCGCCATGACTTCAGAGCGATAGATAAATGTAGGTGTTTTGGGCAGTTTTCGGACGAAGGTAAGGCGCCGTACAAGCCAAAGAGGAACAAGCGAGTTAGTTAGCAACAGTTGCTAGCGGTCGAGAGCTGCCAGGTCTGTGTAGTTACGACGTTGTTATTTAAGCGTACAGTTGTAGTAGGTGGTAGGTTTTTTCTTTAGTCTTTAAACAAAGTCAAAACGTTAAAATAAGAGAAAAACCACGGTTTCCTTTTCTATATGTGGTGTGCTGTAAGGTTAGGAGTGAAGGGTTACATTTCTGGCGAGTCGCTCCTTTGGCGTAGACGTCATTCTTAACTTCCCTTATTATGCAAAATATAAGTTCTCTTCTGATGCAAATGTAGAGCCAAATATTAAAAAAAAAAAGTAATCCATGTATGAGGTAAAACAGTACTGCAAATTAAAGATTCCACTTATTTTGAATCTTTCACACGATTACATAAATGAGGTTGTAAGAATTGATGTAGATATGTGTAATAATTATTTAGGCTAAATAAATGAATTTGTTGATTTTGTGTATACACACCACCACCAGGCATACTTATTTTGCTTGAAAAAGGATTTAAAGCTTTTACATATATTTGTGTGTATGTATGTTTATATATATATATATATATATATATATATATATGTATGTATATATAAATCGAGTTTTTTTCAGGGGTGTGTGTTTGATTTGCCCTGGCAAAACTTGTCAGTCTGGTCAGTCATTATACCTCCAGACCGGTGTGGTACAGGTGTCCTGGCTTTCCTAAAAACTAGTCTTTCAAAATGCAGTGTATTTCGTGTAGGATCCCTTCAGTAAGACTGATGTAATATGATAATAAAAGGTGCTGTTTAAAGTTGTATGGCTACTAATTAAAGCTTAATGAAGTTAAAAGATTTTTTGTTCTGGGTATTTGTATATAGCACTACAGACATCCCATCACATGGCTAAATGCAGGATTGACAGGTCTGTTATAAACTACACAGCTGTGGGTTTTTTTGTGTTTTTTTATTTATTTATTTATTTTTATTGTTGTTGAGCGTGTGTTTTGTGGTTGCAGGACCCATGACAGCTGTGTCCGTGATGTTACTGAAGGCTGCGGCATGGACCGAAACATTGGTGATCCGCTGAACAAAGCCTATGAAGCCTACCGCAACATCTCGATTGAGAATGAAAATGCCAAAAAACAACTACAGGAGAAGGTTTGGTACAAGCCATTAATGCATTTATTTCTGCACCCTTTCTGTCCTTACTCTAATGTACATAACTGCCAAATCAAATTCAACCAGGAGTATGTCTGATCTATCTCTCTGTCTCTGTGTCTCTCTTTCCGTCTGTCTGTTGGCCTACGTGTGTTCAGACAGAGCAGTTTCAAAGGTATACACAGCAGCTGGAGAAAAAGATAGAAGAGCAAGAGCAGGAGATTTCAGAACTCAAAGCACAATTAAATTCATTAAAGCATCCTTCAGGTTAGTGTTTACATTTATTTTGTGTAAACTAAACCAGTGAATAATATACTGCCCAATGAATACTATTCTGGAAATAATACAGTTTGTTGGGTGTAAATAAGACAGTTTATTTATGATTGTATGCTTTTAAAATAGTGGGCTTGATCAGAATTTCATTCTGATTTGTAATTATTACATAAGTGTATTATAAACTGCAAAATTACATTGTTTCTAGCATTTATTAAACATTACTGCCACATTCTTATGACAAAGTATGTTTTAAATGATGTATGCATCTCTGTTGAGCATGAGCTGTCTATTTATTAACAGCATAAAGTAAATAGGTATAATTCCAGTTCCTTCAGTCCTGTTAACAAACTTTTATAAGCCTTTACAATATGATTTAATTATCATTTGATATGTTTACTGGGAACATTATACTCAAAACATCAGACACAATAAACTATTGCTCTATTAAATTTGAGAATAAAATTTTTTGAGAGATGAAATTTTGGGCTATTTAAATAAAAACAAAAAGCATAATAGCGAACAGCATACCGATATAAGTGTGTTATTCCTCAAGACGCATTAAATGTTACATACTGATATTTAACACTAAATCCTTTCTGTACATTACTTTCATTATAAGTAGATCAATAGTAAATACAGGACAGAAATCACTTACCGAGGAAAATAGAGAAAATCCTTGTACTTTTGAAGCAACAAGTTAAAGAAAACCTTGGCATCTTGTATTCTTGATTTTAGTTTGTGTTTAAATATATTACAACAATTATAAATAGAGTTTGAATCTGCATTTACTAGCACAAGAACACTAGGCTAGTTTCCAAGTTGGTACAATTTTCTAATATTATTGGATGTGTTAATTGTTGAAAGAACTGTGCTATCAAGCTCGCATTCCCACAATAGAAAAAACAAATAGATATGTATTTTATTACATAAACTGTATTAGTGTATATGAAGTTTAAGTGGAATTTCCACATTCTGAAATTTTGTAAACATGTGGTTTTTTTTCCAAGTGTAAATTATAAATGGCCACACGTAAAATTTTTGGTTTTTCCAAGCTTTGTTTGTTTTAGTTTTGTTTTTTTACAATAAATTTGAATTTGATACACTTTGCAACTCTTAAGGAATTTAGGACTGCACGCTGGTTTTTTTTTCAGGGGAAGTGAAATGTTGCAAGACTGCACACCGAAAACAGGAAACAGAAAGGTTGTCACCTAGTAGTCACTGGTCTAGCAACTCCTCCACTTCCCACGGGACTAACTTTATCCTGGTAGGTGTGTCTCTGCACTGGTCACCGATAGGCCGCACTCCTTATCAGGATACCTTTCTTATCCTTATTGAATTCATAAATACTGCATTCAATTTTATCAGGTAGAGCAAGACATGTGCTTGATAGATCTGTTGATAGTGTAATATACATTATGAAAGACTGACTGTTGACCATAGATCTCTAGATAATACCTCATGGCTCATGCTAGTTATATTAGTGAGAATTTTGTACTCCGTAAGAGTTAGAGGCCTGGCTTGCTCATTTTTAAAAGTAGAAATTTATAAGCTTGTATGTAGTTCTGGAAATATGCAACTTAAAAATGTACTACACCTATTGTTAGAGTTTGTAACTCCTTGTTGTTAATTCCTGGACATATAGCTCAGTTTTTCCAATGGACTGCTTGGGTCACAACGTAAGCTTGTGAATACAGCTTCCTTGTTCTGATATTATTAGTAGAAAGCAGGCAGAAAATCCAAAGACAGTGCCTGAGCTGCTTTCCCACTTATCCACAGTTCACTCTTGGGTTAAATAGTGAGAAATGTGTGAAAAAGATGTAGTTCTTTTTCTTCACAGTTTGATATCATTTCTCAGCACTATCTGTCCATAGTGAGAATTTTTCTCTAATTGAATCCACTGTGATAATTCTTCTCAATTGTTTGAGGCTTGTCATAGGTCTAAACAACAGGGGGCGCTAGAGCATAAGGCTTCTATGAGAGCATAGCTTACTGACTGGTATTAGAGAAAAAATGTCTTTAAATTAAGAAACTATCTTTGCATTGATGTGGCTACAAAATTAGCAAAATACTATGAAAGTCATATTTGAGACAATTAAAATGCACACATTCAGTACAGCACAACACTGGATGTATTTTTTGCCATATATAGCTTATCTTGCAGTGTATATATTTAATTTCACTTTAATCTTTAAATCATCTCATTGTACTAATTATATTATTTGTTTGGCACATTAGTTAGAAGCATAATTTCATCTGCGTCTCTGGCCTGGATTTTGTTCACCCCTTCTTTCTGTCTTTCTTTTTTGGCAACGTGAAGACGGAATCCCGGGAGTTTACACCAGTGCATCCTCATCCAGTACCTGGATTAAGTGGCATGAAGATGTATGTAGTTCACACTCCAGTATAACTTCAATTTCTTGAGCGAGACAATGTGCTTTTATTACTGAATTTCACGTTCTGGCAAAATGATTTCACATATAAAAGTAGCAAAATGGACCAGGCATTTAAAACCATATTAAGATCATCTTATAGAATTTGTTTAAAGTGGCGCTGTAATAATATAAATCACATAACTGACCTAGAGACAGCTATCTGGTTCTGAAATTCATGCATATTGACATGTGTGGTGTATAAAATGATTTCTTGTAAGACAGTGTAGACATCATCGTGGACACCGTAACGCTGCTATTTTTGGATGATTAATATTTGACAAGTTTTTGGCACACTGGACCGATCAGCATATAAGGCGATATATACAGGATATGCTAAATTTATTAGATTCCAAGATACTGACAATGTGTGTGTGGCAGCTTGAGAGAATACACTTCTTTTGGCCTTTTTTCTGTGTATATTTAAGTAAAGGATTGATTACATTTACATTTTTTTTGCACATGCATAGTATAGTAAGGTGTAATCTTATCTTACTGTTCATGCAGAGTGGAAGTGCTCGCTCAATGCTCGGTCTCTTTTTTTTTTGCTTGTTAGTGAGGACGTTCTAGACACGTTTCAGGAAATCCAGGGGACTTTCCAGAGGATTCAGGCTCTTGCAAGACGGCAAAAAGATCACCTGAAAAGAATACACAAAGGAAATGAAGCTGCCAGTGGTAACATTATTTACAATTTTTACTTTCCAATTAAAAAAAATTAGGGCAAATGTCTTCATTAAATGATTACTGTTCTTCTTTAACCCAAGTACAGTTTTTTTTCCTAATTAGATTATGAGGAGAGAAATTGTAAAGTTAACAATTACTTCAGAAATGTCAAAACAAGATATTAGTTGCTGTATTATGAATTATCCAGAATGCAATTAAAGACGGTAGCACCTGGAGAAGAGGCAAGCAGGTCCAATGTTGCTGCTGCTGTATCCCTGCCCTGCATTAAAACAGGCTCAATAATTAACACTGCTGACTTACAGAGTTACAAGCCCTTTGTGTGATTTTATGGGAAATTGTATGTTTGCTTAATACAATTTTCATTCACTTGTCTCCGATAGCCGATTTATCTCATTTGGGGTTGTGGTGGATTTCGAGCCTATCACCGGGTGTGAGGTGGGAATGCACCCAAGATGAGACCATGTAATTTTAGCTGTAGAAATATGCCGATGAATAGGCAGAAGTGACTGATATGGATGTGCTTTCCTAGACAATGGACGTCTGTGGACCATAGCTCGAAACCTTAGAGCAGGGGTAGCTCGGAACGCCTTTAAAAAATGCAAAGAAAAAAAAAATCCATGTACACTCTTATTAAAGATTACTTTTATAAGCATAGTCCAAATATTCAAAATTAGCCTCATTATTTAAACATATACAATGATGTTTTGGGCTATTTATTTAACTTGTTGTTCTTTCCATTGAGAGAACAACACATTTTTTATTATAACTGTCATTAGATGTTAAATTAAGATTAGCTATAGGTGTAGCTGTTTTTGAGTTATTGAGGTTACAACCATTCAAGTCAAAATGACTAAGACCTCAGTAAATATTATTAGCTTTCATTACAATGGTGGGTTGTCATTCCTACCACTGTATGATATCGCAGACTCCCTAGCTATACTTCATGGACCCCTGGGGGTTCCCACACTTTGACAATCATTCTGTGGCATTAGATGAAGAGCTGGGCCTTCAGTGAGTTTCTAAATAAAAACTAGTGTAAAATTACAGTAGCATAGCGGGAGAATGTCAATATTGGATTGGCGCTGATCCTTGGATTATCATACAATTTAGGACTATGATTATTTCTGGCCTAGATGGCAAAATTCACATGATATGACATGCATGATAAATATTATAAAAAAGACAATGTAGTTTTGTATTAACGAAGGACAGCTATGCTGAGACCCACTCACATTAGAAACTTTACCACTGATCACTGTAATATTTATATGTGATTAATATAATATTTATATATGGTCAATAAACCAGGTGAGTTTTCTGCATAGTACATTTCTATTTTAGAATAATGCTTCATCTCTGCTTTTTTTTACTACTGCTGTTGTCCCTTTAAAGAAGACACTTGGTTATTTTATATGCAGTATACAGTTATTATTTTATCTATTTTATGTAAGTGCTCAGTCAGTCCTCCAATCCCAGTGTTTAAGTGGAAAATGTCTACATTGTTTAATGGTTTCTCAGAGTTATTGCTAAACCAACCTTGTGTACTTTAGCCCTAAACAGTGTTATGTATTTTGTGTAACTTTCAGCAGAGCAGCAGTTCTCCATGCCCATCCAGTGCACGGACAACACTGGTGAACAAGTTGAAGAGCCCTTGTCTTCCGCTCCAAGGCCAGAGGTCAAAGAGGGTTTGACCTCAGGTGCTCTAGCATCGCGTGGTGCCAGCCCGGAGGGCCCTGACTTTATGGACTGTGTTAAGTTCCCACCACCCACAGATAGTGAATATGAATTTCTGCACAGTGCTCCAGACAGGAATATGGCACTTCCAATGCCCGGGAAAGACCTGTTGGAGCCCATTTCCACAGTGATGGAGGAGTCCTACTCCTCTTTCCCTGTGTCTCCTCCAGCATCACACTTGCTGTCTGCATCTACATCACTCGAAGGAGTCCGGGGACCACAACAGGTGAGAGCCAGTCACACTCCACTTCAGATAGTTGACACTACACAAGAGAAAAGAATGTACTGGTAGACTTCCATATCAACAGGCAAAGTAAATATGGCCAGACTAAAGGAAGAAAACACTTCATAATTTTAATGAGTGGAGGCCTGTCGTCATCCGTGAGTTTTCTACTCTATATAACTGAAAACATCATGAACTGAAATGCTTTCCTCCTGTGTATATCAATCAGAAGTCAAAATTTTAAATCTGGTAACCCCTAAAACTCTAAAAGGAAACATGGTGTGAGAGTATACTATAGGTAAATTGTTTGCCTTTTTTTTTTATGCCTTGCCACATTTCAGCCATTTCAGCATTTTCCGAAATCTCCACACGTCAATTATTTATTATGATTTATATTTATTTCAACATTATAAACGACAGAAATAGATTTCATTATATATACACAGTACTAGTACTGAGGTCCACATTCTTGTTAACACAGGATCGGTGTGGCTACAGGTTTTCTTTCCACCCAATCAGGAATAATGCTTGATCCCACCTCTGTAATCAGTTGTTCTTTTCTTTTAGTCAACTATTAGGTGCGGCTCCTGTTTGGTTGCAATGAAAGCTTGCAGCAACACCTGCCCTTTGTGGATAAGAAAGTCCCTGAATGGTAGTAACTACTTCGTAATAGATTTAAACTACGAAAATAATATATGCATAGTTTTAATTATTCTCAGATACCTTAAAGTATATATTATAAACCTCTGCAAGTGTGTGTGTGTGTGTGTGTGTGT
The DNA here is from genome assembly GCA_030068315.1 of Chrysichthys thysi. NCBI lineage: Eukaryota > Metazoa > Chordata > Actinopteri > Siluriformes > Claroteidae > Chrysichthys > Chrysichthys thysi. The sequence continues at coordinate 16,091,244 of JAQLOM010000034.1, forward strand.
ATATATATATATATATATATATATATATATGTATGTGTATTTATCTGAGGCCTGCAGCAGAGCTATGTTCAGACTACAGCTCTGGCTTTAAGCAGAAGACCTGGTAGAAATGTCTGGTAACAGGTGACAAAGTGAATATCTGATCAGACTGACAAAGCAATAACAATAACAAAAATGTCCAAAGCATGGGCTTAAAACAGTGCATTTAGTACATACATTGACCTCATACAGTGACTGCCTAATTTAGATGCTCTATGTTGTATGTATGATCTACATGAATATATTGTGCATTGTATAGGTTTACTGTAAAGACATTTAATAGAGAAGGGAAGTATATATACACATAAAGGTTTTTAGGTGAGATTCGTTATCAAAGTGTCAGAATTTTATTTTTGTCAGTTAATATTGCAAATAGAGCATTGTTGCAAACAGAGACTGTTATTGAGAATTATGTATAAAACCTATTTGGCTGTTTTGTATGAGCTCATGCTTGTGTTTGGAACCCATCATGTTAAACAATGGCAATTATTACAGGATAACAATGTAGTAAAATGGAACCTAGCTATAGAACATAGCTAATGTCAGTGATGAACAAGTTGTGAGTGTTAAATTCAGCCTACTGTTGTAAAAATCGCTAAGAATATGACAATGTACATAGAGACTCAGACAATGAATTTCTGTGACAATTTCTATGAGCTAGTTTGCTAGCATTTGACTGGCTGACTAGCTGGTTATATTTTATCCTACAGTACGTTGCAGTTGCGCAGTAAAAATGAGATGTTCTGATTCAGCAGCGGTTACCTGATTCTGGTTAAGAGATATCTCCACTTTGAGCTCTGGGTCAGTCTGAGATTGAAATATATTGACTGTATTTCATCAATCTTGCATTCTTTTCATAGTGTAGTATGCCAGAGATGAAAACATTGCTCAGTAGCAGAGGGGAAGGGGTGGAGTTGGAATGGTTAGGAGGACATTTTTTTGTACCAAAACAAAAAAATCTATTGCAGTATTTAGTTGTTTTTAATTATTTAAACTACACCTTCAGATGGTCTTTAATCTTTGTAAAAGGCTCATTAGGACTCGGCACTGTGACAATGCATGTCAGCGTTTGTGCCCCTGACTGCATGGTTGCAGGTTTCCTACACTTCCTGGTAGACTACAGATCTCATGCGCATAATATTGCTTAGCATTGGATTCCTGAATAAGACATATGCGCAGGTTGACAGTTAAGAATCATTCTAAATAAAAATGTATTTTTGTGTAAAAATAAAAATGCATTCATTTTTGTAGACATTAAGTAATGTATTATTTTAACTATAACTGCATGGAAATTTGCACAAAAACCTGTATATTGTGATACATATTATGTATCTTAGAAATGCCTTTCAGAATAGTGATATAATTTTTTTTGTCATATCCTCCACCCCTACTCAAACCCATATGTGCCAAAATGCAACAGCAATTTACACTTGAATTCAGTCCTTTCATCTTAGAAAATGTTGGATATTGTGGTTTTTTCCCCCTAAATTGTGTAAATCCTTAAATCCTAAGTTGCTATATTGCTGTTCAATATTTACAGCATTAGGAAGGTTTGAGTTTTAGGTGAAAAAAAAATCTGAGCTCAGTACATTCATTATAACATGAAAGATTATGCTCTGCTTCAGCACTGTAGATTTTGCATGAGTTCTTAGGCTTGCAAGTTAAACTGTTGATCACTGTAAAGATCAGTTAGGGATTCATGCATAAAATTCAGGTATAAATGTATTCATGCATAGCATTCATGTATTAAACTGACAGTTTTGAGATAAGTGTGCACACACCAGTTGTGCAGAACTACATTAGAGCCAGCAGTTGGATTTTATAATGTTTTTATCCTAACGTCTTCCATTATTCAAAAATCATGTCATGATCATTGCTTGGCCTTCTGTTTCACGTTATGGCCTATCATGACAGCAAACTGTTTTGTAGTTGTACCTCAACTCTTTTGTATTCTGGATTGTGATTGGTAAGAAGGTGTTGATTAGTTTTCTATAATAGCAGCTCTGAGAGTAGTTCAGAATTGTATTAATGTACTCAGTCTAATGTGTTACTGTTTCTGTAGTAACAACGCAAACAGACATTTATAGTACTTTTTTATGGATAAAAAAGGGTGAATTGCTGATGTGGTGATGTTTTCAATTACAGGCAACTGTAAATGTATAAACACTATGACGTTTTGTACATGACTAATAACTAAATCTTTCTGGTGTTAGCAAATTGCTGAGGAATAAGAGGAATAAAACACTTCAAGACATGCTGTTACAGGAATACAATTTGGGGTGGTAAAAACCCTTTGCGCTACATCACACCACCCCGGTGTTAATTATCTTCCTATAAAAGCATGCCTCATTGTGTTTTATTCCTTTTAATCCTTTAATGTGAAGCCACATTTCTTCTTAGTTTTATTAATACTAAATAGTTTCTGAAAATTTTCAAATAGTCACTGAAAATGTGATTTCATAGGAAGATGGGAACAAAAATTGAGGGTGTAAGAAGCTAAAAAGCCTTTGTTGAGTTAGCAGGAATCATGAAATTATTTCTGAGTGAAGGATACCTGCCATAGGTCCTGATATGCTAGAACACAGGAGGTCATGTTTAGAAGTGTACATATACATTGTAAATATTACATTATTGTGTGGAGCAACATTTGCTTTATTCCAGTGTTCTACATTATGTTTTCACTCTCATATTAATACACAAAACACATATATTGCATTAAACATGGACCTGGTGTATTAAGTGGTGTCTCTCTTTTTGAGCAGCCTCTGTGGAGCCCTAATAGCCCTGAGATTGCATCGAAAACATCGGGCATGGGGTCCTCTCACTGTACTTTTTGCAAGGCTACTGTTCCCAGTGACCTCATGTACAGCCACCTCAATTCACACTTCCAGGACAAAGAGGGTGATTGACAGAGCCAGACCCAGGAGCTGCCTACTAGCCGGTGTCTTGCCTTATTCATGGCTTTGTTGCCTGTCCTCTGTGCACAATGGCTCGGGACGCTGCGGCCGCAGTGGCTTTTCATTCAGAGCATGGTGGGATGGGAGGTCGCCATGCTCATTTATTTAAATTGTAAGAACTTGAACGGTACACTTTGTGGTATTAACAGTTCAATTAATCAGTCTGATTTTGATGTGTGGGACTTTTGAATGTGTTGTCTGTGTGTCTGTGTAATAAAGAAATGCTTCCATTTTATAAGATTGTGTTTGAGGTGTACTGTAGTCATATCTTTTTAAAGCTTTTTTACACTGACTATAAGTGAAAGCCAATAGCTTATTTAGTTGTACAAATGGAATGAGTCTGGATATTTTTACTTTCTGGCTGACAACATAATTAAAAAAAATCCCTTTAAAGATTCTTACTGGAGTGAAAGTGAAATGCAATTTAACCCTGTCTAGGTTTAGATGCTCAAACAGATGCAACTCACTTAAAAGCTTGTGGTCAGCTTGTTTTTCTTTTTTTGGCCACAATAACTCTTAATTTAATGTCTTCATTTTAATTAAACCAGTTTTATGGCAGATTTCAGTCAAAATGAGAAATAATTGTCGGATAATTATTTCGATATTACAACGCCATATGGCTCTGGGAGTCGTTTTGCACAGGTATTGCAGGTTAATTAAAACTTTGTTACTACACAGAATATGTGTGGCTGACTTGCTATGCAATTATATGCACAATTATCCTGGTATTGATAGTGTGATGTTTGGAGTCCTGATATTTATTTATCTATCTATCTATCTATCTATCTATCTATCTATCTATCTATCTATCTATCTATCTATCTATCTATCT